>JAHXJK010000003.1:0-168804 GCA_019395245.1 Botrytis pseudocinerea | reverse complement strand
CACTGAATCGCCAAATCGCTGTTTGGTCTAGCAACCGGCTTTGTTGTGTATGGAGCCGGAACGGTAAAGAAACTAGAGTCGAAAGAAGCAAAGTAGAAGTGGTAGCCGGCGGTCGGTCGCGGTCCTTCAGTAAGGTTGCAACAGGGATTCTCAATAGAACGGAAAGACTTTCGATCATTTCTTGGTCGGTCGGGCCACCGGGAGGGTTGCATAGAACCATGCTATTGCCATGCTAGTACCCAGTCACTTTTTGGCTGACATCGTTAGAAAGGAAGGATAGATTAATAGTCGTTGCTTATAAGTACGAAAAGGAAACCTGGTAGTTTCATTACGACGGCTTTTGCAGCATCTAGCCTGCCACCTAGGTACTAACGAAACTCAGAAAGAGTTTTAGACTCTATTCCGGGCCGCACCGTGGTGGTTTGCAAGAGCTTTCCGAGCGTCAAAGACCCAAAATGCTACGCTACTATGTAGCTCCAATGCCAGTCGATTGTAGTCCACAGGCAGGTCAGTGGGTAGGCAGTTGGAATAAATAAACAATCAACCATCCATCTACTTCAGACTAGACAGTGCCAGCTGGCTTCATTGGTGGAAAAGGGAAATCATCATCAGAAGTGGCACTGGCTGGTAATCCGGATTCACTTCCATTTTGTTATGTTTTGATTGGCTTTAGTTACCCCTGAAAACAATTTGGACTACCTTGTCATGGGCGAGCGTAACCACTTTGACCATGAAATCCTTCTAGGCTGGTTCTCTCCTCTAGATTAGCCCACTTTCCAAGGTTCCAAATGGAAACTCTTTTAAATCCAAACACGCTTCGAATTGTTCTAATGTTCTAAGGGGAGATCAATCAGTCTATCATGCTTGGGGGTGTCCAATTGGAGTCTAGAGAGAGAGTCAAATTAATGGAAGCGATCCACTGAAGTTATGTTACCCAAGCTGTCCCGTATTTGTAGATCAATCATAAGAAATTATTCGATGAATTCGATAGCCATCAATAGATGTCTGCCCAGTGCACGCAAAGCCAGCCAGCAGTCAGCGTCCAGCCTTTTCGACCCAAGAGTCAAGCAGGTGGGAAATGGGGAGTGAAAATCCCATTCTTTCGCAAAATCTTGACGTACTGACGATTCCGCTCGACGATGTGTGCGGATTGACTCGTTTGAAGTGCATTAATAATGAATTATCGATACACTTGAACCACCGAACATCCCCCCTCCCAGAGTAGTCAATCATGCAAGCTGAGGCGTCAATTCTGTGATCAATCACTGGCTGGAGTCAAGTTTGTGAATGCAAATATGTACGAGTCTGATGTTTGTTTGCTGGCCAAAAGTAAAGCACAGGTACATACATAGTGACAATCCCCCCCCAGTAGTCAACGCAATGCGGCGTCAGAGCAACATGAAGGCCCAACGAACAACAAAATATCTGCTGTGTTCGATTCTGATTGAAGATTCTCGAGCGAGACGACCCGCGAAATCGGTCGAAATGATCCAATGAGGTGAAATGTTTTAAGCCGAGTTTCTACCATGAGCTCACCATGCTTTTACAGTGGCCTCACATCCATTCCACCTCGATTTCGACCAATCCGGCTTCTTTAATGGTCATTTTAGAAATGCCATGTGATCATCTTGATGCTATGCTATGCCATGTATATGGTCGTCAACCGTTGCTGAAACATCTTGAGTCGGTCTTCCAAACATCCTGAGCATGCCCTGTCTAGCTTTAGAATGTTCATCGCAATCCACTTTGTTCGAAATTCTTTCCAAGAGACGGTCCCAGTTCCCAGTGATTCGTTCCCAACCTTGTATAAACCTGGACAATATTCAGGGCAGAAACGAGGGTCCCATAACCATGCCAACCTACCACCGAACATTCCAACCTGTCATGGGTACCTGGAAAAGTCAGTCCAAATTGATCTCAACAACCAGACAGCCTTAAAACTTTGGCTCGAGAAATTGTGCTGCGTCTAGGATAGCACCGTGGCACAGGGGGCAACGGATATGTAGCTCAAAATGAAAAGCTGCGTGCTTGACCTCGGGCTCGGGAATCACCACTGCCACAATGTGTAATTCAATGGCTTTTTTCTCTCTTGACAATATTACTCTACGACATATAATACTACCACGCATCGAGCGACTCGTGGACATCGATTCAGCTCCACGCCGGGGATTTGTTGGGTGGACTGCAACTGAGATTTCCAAGAGAGCTCGCTCGGAATCACTCAATTCAGCCTGTCGTGTGCACTCACACACACATATTTCCATCGCAATTGTCCTTATGCTGCGTCGCAGCTATGCTTTTCCGCTGCAGTACAACAAGTAAGTGTATGTACGATGTGTGTATGGTACCTATCCATACACACCGGAATAGCAAATAAGATGATGTACATAGGCTCGATGGCACCATGGTCGGTAAAGCAGGGGGGGGCATCAAGAGGGTTATTCAAGGATAGAAACATGCTTTTTTCGGCCATGAAAGGGGGGCGGGCAGGTCATAGAACACGAAGTTAAAATAACTTACTACCACATACGTATTCTTCCAGAAACATGCATGGAATTCTGCATGACAAATTGGCAAATAGATGAATAGATAGATGATCCTGAATGCCCATAGAATCTGACTGATCTAGTTTCGACTGACTTGGTACCCATATTTTCTTTTCTGAATTCACATCACTGGTGTTAGACAGTTTGTGACCTTTGGGCCTCTGAACCATACCAATGCTTGAATAGGTAGGTCGACACACAGAGCACCAGGAGAGAGAGTCGAGATTGACACCCTCTGTTCACTCTGGTTCATTTTAACGCTCGTCTAAGCTGTCTAAGCTGTCTAATGTGTTACTTTGCCTGCTTGCTTTGACACTAAAGTACCCTTCCTGCCTCTAGGCTTACCAAGGTTGACGCTCCCCGAACCCCAGCTGGTTTGCGAAAGTATAATAGCCGAATAGTAATAGTAATAATCGGAAACATAGTCATAATTTCATAATTAGATTTTCCCATTTTTGTCCCATTTTCCAAAGGAAGGGATGCGTCTTGCTCATTTCGATTTGTCTTTTTTTCTTCCGTATTCCCCTGGTCCCATAGTCCCGCAGCCGTCAAGCATCTTTTCGAGCCAGGGCGGAGCCCGAAGAAGATCTACTCCCTGTCTCTCTGGCATGTAATCACTTTGATCATATAAGACAAACTTAAAGCCCCCTTCGCACAAGAAATAAAAAAATATTAATATTGAAATATCCTGTAGATTCCTCCCTCATCCTGCTCCAGAAACTACTCCTCATCCTTCATCTTGAGACTTGAGTCGATTCAACTGTCAACTACTTCCACCACCACCTACTTTTGATAACCATTCCTCCATCCGTGCTATCCACTTTTGGCAGTGTGCAATACAGTACCACCGCACGAACGACGGCGACGACGACTGCTCCCACCCTACTGCTCCTCGCAACCATTGGCATTGCTCTCATCGGCGTCAAGAGGTCGATATCCGGCGGCTCACCAGTTCACGCAGGATCCCTATCGGCTAGGTACTTGACCACGAACCCTGTGCATTAAAGTCACAGCTATCCGATTCAACAACGCTTCAGCGTCTTACCCATCCGCACCGTCGCAGGACTTGTCGCAAAGTTCTCAGATAGTCAAAGCAACACGGACATCTCCAAGAGTAACATCGCCGGAACCGTTTTCCATAATACCCAGGCAATCCGCCCTCTTCCATCCAGTTCTTCCATCACACTTTCATTCAATCGACATCCAATTGCTCCAATTCCCCTTCCATCCGTCCACGGATATCGCAAAGTCTATTTAGGATCCGACAATTAGCCATTTTGGACATCTTATCCATTCATCTACCTCTATCCACATTGATCTTATCCTCGGCGATTTACCCCTGGCAATAGCTTTGGAGCTTCTAGCTTGCCCAAGAACCTCCTTTTCTTCCAGAGGAGACCGACAGACAGCCTTGTCAACGCAAGCCCCCAAAAGCAACGTGAGTCAGATCCAATCCATGTCCATTCTCATACTTCCGCAAACTATATTTATCAAAATATACTTTATTTCTTACTACGCAATGGCGGCCCTACGCTACTTAATATGCTTTTGAATTGGCAATCTTATTTCCCCTCGCCTGCTCTATACACATGTACACACACACATATATATATATATAACCGTCAGAGAACCATCGTACTGATCTAGAATGTTTTTGCTATTAGACTTCTTCAACCACATCCACCGCAAGAATGATTACCAGGATCAACGCATCTTCCAACATGGGCCGTGGCGCATATGATACTACTGGCCTCCCTTCACCAAACCCTCCTCCACCAAAGCCCAAATAAATGGCCTTGATGAACCTCCTCCCTTTCACGATTGTCCACGAAATGGCTCACGACCATCAGAGGACCTCATGGAGACGCAGGATCCAGGCCCGGTAGAGGATGTCTTGCCATCAACCCATTCATCATCTCCTCTACACTGTCCGCATTCCAGCTTCGTCTATCTCGAACCTCACGATTCCCGACACAGCTCTCGCACACCTCTCACTCTGATTACCATTCTCAACATACACTATTCGAAAAAATCATGCTTTTAATATTGGTCAACAATACCCTTCTGTATAATAATTTTGCCTACGATTCGCGACGAATTTCCTTTTTCGCGCTGCGTGCGACTTTGACCCCCCCCGATCGACTCTCCACACGATTCTATCTACATTCCAGACAACCTCGATAATCTTATCCGACTCTGAGACACCTTAATCGCACTCCTTGCATTCAAAAGTTCGCTCAGAAGAAAGGATGGCGGTCTCGATCCACAGCACACACTGCCCATCAAAAGTCTTTTCTTCGGGGTCTGATTTCTTGCGAGTTTTCCGGGGTTCCATGCAGATACATAAATTTTTGGGAGAAAGGGAACGGCGTTGCATCTAGACTTGGGCCCGTTGTTCATTCAACACATTTACATTTCCCTTTTTTCGCTGCGGCAGTTTCTTTGGTTTTTTTGGTGTTTTTTTAGACTTGCACTGTATTTTTATTCTTTTTCAAATGGTTCGGACAAAAAATTGGGATTCGCTCGGGATATTAAAAATGTTTGGTCGGTTCGGAGCACTCCTGTGTGTTTTATCTTTGGTATTTCTGCGAGGGTTTGCATATAGACTTGCTGGTTGTACTATTTTCATTTCCTTGGGTCGTTTGGTGCGTTACACTTGTTTTATTGGAAAGAAAGGGTCTGTTGCTATCTTCCTCACGGATTGGGCACGCCTCGTGGGAATTTTGTACACGATGGGAATATTTTGGAATTTGATGAACTGGTGGGACTTGTATGCTTGTACCTTGGAAGAAAGACTTACACTATTATCTTGTATTCTATACTATTCTTTCAAAGCTTTTGCACTTCTATTGCTTGTACTTGCGCAGCGCCCTGTTTTGTTTGCAATAAGAGATAGACTGGCCTTCGCCCTCGCCATCCTATCCTACTCTCAACGGACTGGTTCCTGATCGACGAGCGAGTGATGTGGAGGTGGAACCCATATACCTAATCTAGACTGTACAAGAGAGATCTCCGCAGAGCGTTCAGAAGAGCAACAGAGCGAACTCCGGCTCTAGGGTCCTTCATAATTAAACTTAATAATCAAAATTACCACGTTAACACTTTGAGTCTGTCCCATCCCAATTCTGCTTAATGACGTTGACATGTGCCAGCTTCGATATAGATCTCAGGAGCTACGTAACCAAAGGCGCGAGGAATAAGATAACTAAAACAAGGACTCTCGTTCTCATCTCCCCATACCGATCTACACAAGTCTAGAACTGCTCTTTAAACCAAAAGTAATATATCACATTTCATCGGGAAGGGTTCATGAAACTCAGACAAACAAACTTTCCCGCATCCGAGTCAGCTCTCCCGAATCAAGATATATATAATGTTTGCTTGTCCTTGCAAAAAGCAAGTGAGTACAAACAATAAATGCAAAAGCAAAAGTCTCGAGATGCGATCATACGATCATACCCTCCTCGCAAATATGTCCCTCCCTGCCCTACAATCAATACATCAATATATTGATCAGGATTCCAACCAAATATGCACTCTTGCTCTTTCTTGGAAGTGCACGGAATGGACCTACCTGCCTGCCCACCTACCTGGGTATTATAATAAGTCAGATAGAAATCTTACGTGTGATGCGATATATATGTATATGCATCTCTTCACGATAGCGATCTAGGGTTAAATAGTAATGTGATGAGATCTGCAGCGGATAAATGCCTACAGACAGAGTAAGGAAGGACAAACGAACGAACGCGATTCTGGAATATGCAGAGAAGGATGAAGGGGGTAAAAATGCGTTTGTGGCTCGAAAATTATAACGTAGGATTGGAACGGGGGGTGCAAGAGGTTGCCGTAGAGCAGCGATACCCATGCGTTATGTAATTACAGCGAGGCTTAGGGAGGAGCTTACCGTTGCCATCGAGTGAGAGTAGACATATCGCATGAAATAAACAAACACTCACTACAACAAGAATCATTCGATTACGACCCAAGGCTCGCGGATCCGAAAGAGGGAAATATAACAAAAGACACTTCAACCTCACTCTACAGCTTACGAAAGCATCAACCAGCAGAACCCAAGGCTCCTGAAATCGCCAGCTCACTCCAAAGATCACAACCCCGCTACTTCAACACCACAAACCCGTTCCCATCATCCTCTCTCGTCACTTCCTCCGCCATGTCTATCATCCAGCAAGTATCCAACGCCACCCTCTCCGACAATTGGCGCACCATCAACATCGACGCTCTGGATCCCGATTCCTCGACCAACTTCGATATCTCCACGCTCTCGGCCCAGTTTCCCCCTGTCTCCGATGCCGATATCCGGAATCTAGCCCAGCAGGTGCGCCAATTGCTTCGCGGAGGAGATGCAGAGGGTGCTCTTCGGGGCGCGCTCGAAAATGCTCCGTATGGAAGTAGTGATTTGGTGAAGGAGTTGCATTTGGGGACTGTGATGGAAGTGTTGCAGAGCATCAAGGCGAGCGAGATGACGCCATTGTTGAAGAGGATTATGGGTAGTGAGGGGGGTGGAGATGTGTTGGATTGTTTGATGAAATATTTGTGCGTGTGATTATTCTTGATTTTCTATTGGTGTGGAGCTGGAAACTCTTTGGGACATTGTGCTAATGATGTTTTGTTTTGATGGTAGATATAAGGGCATGGAATCCAAGGTAAACTCAAGCTCGAGTAAACTTACTCCTCAAAGCACCGGCGGCTTCTCACAAATTGGAGGGGGAAGACCAGGAGCGCAGAATGAGAGTAGCGGTTCCTCAATGAGTGTGTTGCTCAGTTGGCACGAGAAGGTCGTGGAGGTTGCGGGACTAGGATGTGTGGGAAGATGTATGACTGATTGGAGAAAGGTATAAATCAGGGGAATAGATATTGGCAAATAATGACGACAGGTGTGGAGGACAAAGTACAGCTAGAAGGTTCGAGGCTAGGAGACTGGGGAGCGGGAAGTCGGAAGGCGAGATAGCGGGAAGCTGTCTAGCTGAAAAACGACTGACTCGCTTACTGGAGGAGAGAGACAATAAAAATAGCAAATCGATATCTTTTAGACGTCGATGAATGGAGCGAATTAACAATCATAAATTAAGTCTAGGATGTTTTCTCCAGCACCACTACTCAAATGCCACAAAATCCATGGGTATACGCTTGGTAGTAGTCTACTGAATGCAGTGGAACTTATTTCACTCATACGATGTTATTTCTTATGCCCAGCTTGAACATCTTACCACAATCAGGATCATTTTACACCAAAATCCTTCATTCCAACCATTCTTCCTCCACTCCCATACACAAGCTGAAGTTTCCCTCATTTAGCTCACCTACCACCAATCCCAAGACCAAATACATTTCCACATTACTTTTTTCTCGTTCCCGCACTTCTTGATGTAAATCTCAATATTACGTCATTCCCGCCCCTTTGTACCGTTGGAAAGGCTTTCGTCCTCTATTATTACTGATGTTCTAACTCTATTATTACTGATGTTCTAACATACACACATTGAGCGGAGAAGCGAGCACTTCTTCCTCCACTATACGATGAAAATCTATGATGAGAGGAGTAGAGTAGAGCAAGTGGGCTTTCTCACTACTGTCATCGTTATGTTATGTTATGTACTGTACTGCGCTGTTCTAGATATGATTTGGATTGATAGTAAGTACGAGGTAATTGTTGATATTGTAGTAGTGGTTTACTTGTGTTTCTTGTTTCTTGTTTCTTGTTGAATGTTGAATGTTGAATGTTGAATGTTGAATGTTGAATGTTGAATGTTGAATGTTGAATTATGTGTGCCTGTACCGATCTCTTGATGTGTAGTGATGGTTTGGAGACTTGGGAGTCGGACGTTGGAAGTTAGTTGGGAGAGGGAGGGGGGGGGGGAAGAGGGGAGAGGGGCTTCTCAGGCTCAATGGCAACTTGTTCTTCTTCGATGGACTCTTCGATCTCAGCGGGAACTACATCCTCGATGAGTTCGTCATTCTTAGCATCAATCTCGACATGATAGGGATTTTCGAACTCACCAGGTTCACAAATCTCATCAACGTTGAGTCTGCCGCCGTCTTGTAAATTGAACACCTCAAAACGCGCCTCGGCTGAGTCCGATATTTTGATTGCCAAATCAAGAAGATGCAGACACTAGGTCTTTCAATTGTGGAATGTGAGTAATAGATGAGAAGAAATCAAGTGTGTCAGTTTTGAATTTCGTGGTGACAGAATCTATGAGAAGTTTGTGGGGAGAAAGCGAGGCGACGACTTTACTTTGATTCTAATCGAAATCGAACTAAGGAATCAAGAGAGCTCCAGATGAGATATCCGAATTCAAAAGCGGATTTCAAAATACTGGCAAAGAAAGCTGAGAACTCAAGAATCTGGATGAGTGGGTTGAAAGTATCTTCCAATGAACGTGAACTCGATTCTCTGTATAAGTTTTACTGCTATATAAGTGCAGAGCATCGTAGTCTATGATTCGTAGGAGGGTGTGCGTGCGTGTGTTGTCTCTATGCTTTTGGATTTCTTACCATGTATATGTTACGCTTCCGCGTGAAAATTGAACGAGCAAATACAAACGAAATAATGAGGAAGGGGAGGTGAGAAGACGGAATCTTGGTAAAGCTTATGGAGGAAACGACATCTCGTGAATACAAGTACTAGGTATTGATGTGGTGTTTTGCTTCTCAGATAACATTTTGCCGTGCGTGTTATACACTTCAGTTTAAACAGTTTAAACATAAATTTTGATGCGTTTTGATACACTTGCAATTGTCGGTCAATAATTGAGCTTCTTTCCTAATTATGATGTTCATAAATATTATTTCTTCCTTCTCTCTTTCCTCTCGTTCCTCTTCTCCATCCATCGAGTCATCTTTCCTTCCTTGCTTCCTTCCCTCCACACAACACCATACTCTAAACAAACCAATCATCAACATCATATCCCACCTCACTCAACCTCCCCACTAGATCCCCTCTCACTTTTCCTCAACCACACAATGATACCCGTAACTAAACTCAGGAATTTCAAGTTCAGATATGCGAACAGTGAACTGTGAGTACAAGGTTTACAATGTGGAGTAGATCATCCAGACAGTGGGACATTGACGGAGAATTTTGTTTCTAATATAGGCAAAAAGAAGTGGAGTAATACGCCCTATGGGTGGGGGGGGGTAAAAGTGGATCATGACATGAGAGTGAGTATGGAGATGCTGAAATTGTAGGCTCTAGATTGCTAGGTAGAGATGTAATAATGTGGCATTACCATGATGCTCAGGATGCACATCTCATGAAACCAGTCACCATGTTCTTGAATTACCAAGAATGTTTGGAAGAGCAGAGCGCAAGTTTCGATCGAGTCAAATAGTGTATAATCAAATCTCTCATGGATCGAATCGAAACTTCTTGACTTTCAAGAGATTGGAAGACTTCACACTTCAAATACTGGAATGGATTTGAATATTGAAATGAACTGGAATATTGCTGGCCTATTATGCAGCAAAATTAATTTATTAAAATGTGAAGGAACGACTCAAAAAAAGGTAGCACCACTAGATCTTCACACAACTAACATCATTTTCCGTTGAAGAATTACCCTTGCAACATGAATACGATTCAATGCCCCTCATAGACACTTCAGATTTCCTTTCCGCATTTGGGAGTCATACATCTTGATCCCCTCATCCTTCTTCGCTCGGTTAATCCACCCATGCAACTCCAACCACCGATTCTATGCTTCAACAAGAGATTACACACACCTAAACAGGTGGCGTGCAACCAAAACTAGTTGCTGAACTAGCTCCATCAAAAGCACTCATCAAACCAAGACAACTGGTGTAAATACCCAACGCCGCTGTTGTCAGGGCCCCAAGGAAGTAGATAAAGTTGAAGATGTTGAACCACCAATTAACCTTGAATCCTCTAATCCATCTCTTGACACCCCTATCAACATAACTATACGTCCCAGTTGAAGGATCAAATGACTCTTCTGGAAGCATGGCATCTTTTTGGATCTGGTATCCAAACCCGAGAATAGCTGGAAATGTGTATGTGAATTGGAGAATGAAAAGTGCGCCCACGAGACCAGAAATGTAAGAGAATTGAGGGATTGCAGCACAGACAACGAAAGCGATTGCCCAGTATAGGGGTACCATTGCGATCCAGAGTATTTTACCGGATTTGGTGGTCAAAGGTGGCGCTTTGAGAAGGCCTTGGAAAACTTCAATGTATGCCACTTTGATACCAATGTTACCGTAGAGTACGGCGGCAATAAGACCAGTGATTAGATTCATGATGTTTGCTGCAGTTTGCCAGTTGTAGGGCGAAAGACCTTGGATGACAGGATTGTACGAATATTGACCTTGATAAGAATAAACGAAGATACCAAAGAACATGTATACAAGATAGATGAATAGATCAGCACAGATGAGGCCCTTCCAGAAATCCATGGGATGGCGCATTTCGGCGAGGAAAGCAACAAAAAGCATAGCGCCCCCATAAGAATAAACTGCTTGATTTAGTCCATTCAGAGAGCCAATGAACCCGTCTCCCCCGGTTGCTTTTCCAGGTGGTGGAGTTCCCGCGTAACGGTGCACTTTACCTGGTCCAAAGGTATCTCCAAATGAAGCTTCAATAGTAGCATAATTAGGAGGTGAATTAGCTACGACACCCATACAGATGAAAATTATGAGGACGTTGATCCAGACTGCGAAGTTTGCGAGCCAGCCGAATCTTTGAAGAGTGCGAATTTGTCCCAAGATCATACCAGCAGCCATAAAAACGATCAAACAAGCAACAAAGCATAGATTTCCCTTGGCGATTTGGGAAATGGATTGGCCGTTGGAGAGAATAAGGATAGACACAGTGAACAAAAGTTGGATGCACTGGGCAACATTGATACCATGACGAGCCCAAGAACCAAAAACACGAAAGAACAGATCAGCAAACGACTTCGCAGGGTATTTATCTGAGTCAAGCGCAAGAAAGATGCTGAAGATTTGCCAGCCGGAGTATAAAGCAAATCCGCCAAATACAGTGTAGAGGGCAATTCCCGGCCCGTCTGTAGCTCGTGTTAGTACTGTTCTTGATGTTTGGATGTTTGATTTACTTACAGCCCATCTGGGCAAAGGCCCAAGGAACACTGAAAGGTCCAAGGATATCAGTTGTGATGAGATAAAAGACACCTGACCAACCAGCGGTACGGACAGCACGACTCGCGTTCTTCCACTCAGCCTCCGAAACAGTTGGTTGTACTGGTCCACCAGGAACAACAGACTTCTCGTCTAAACCGTATTTTTCGTTTGAAGTTAAGGTTGTTGCGGGTGGAGTGTCAAATGATTCTTTTGCAGCTTTTCCCGTGGAGAATCGATTCTTGATCGTGGATTTCCAATTTCTCGGTCCTTGAGCAACAATAAACTTCTCATTCGCAACTTTCTCTTCGGCACGAGTGATTTCGGCCCAGTATATATATTCTTCGAAAGTGATACTAGGGTCATGTATAGAAGGCAGTGCCAGTTCCGTAGCCTTAGCGTCATCTATTATGGGATGATGAGGATCTCGTGGATCGCCACCTTCTAGGGCGAGACTTGCCATGGGTGTAGTCATGTTGGGCAATATATGGGGAGATCAAGCCAAGGGAATATGCCTCCAAGACTTGCTGTAGAATGAAAATAATGAACGGACTTGAAAACTCCCATTGTGAAGGGAAGAAGGAGTATATAAATATCAGTTAGCACAATTGAAAACGTGCATGAGAGGGGTAGAAGTGGCGTTTTGTTCACACCTTCTTCAAGTAGCTAACGTGATGATCATGCAGACAAGTATGAACCGAAATATTAATGCATCCGAAGCAATTAGTAGGTATTCCACCAACGGCAAGGACGATAATATTCAAGGGTTTGAATAAAGGCCAAAAATTGTGATCGCGATGTATTACCATTGGCTGACTCGCTTTCTAGAATGATAGGTGAAGTTCGCCAAACCTTGATAATTTGACACAATTTCGAAAATAAGATTTGAAAGCTTCGGAAAGCAGCCAATAGTTCATTATCTTGATAACACTTTCCGGGGACAAAGCATGGCGGCATGCACACCTTCCTATTCAAGACGGTGGCTTCCAACAGGAGATAATTCCCGTCAAACTGAATGCTGAAGTCACCAGGTACCCTTCCTTGGACCTGTCATCTTGTGCTTCATTCTTTTCTGCGCGCCAGCCAAACAGTTATCAATAACTTGTAGAAAAGGCTTGGAAAAGCTTGTTCTAACTTCCGACCACCGATCGCATATGCTTGGCATGTCGCAATTACTTGCCATGACAATTCACGAGGGCAACGTTGTAAGCATCGAGCATTTCGATGCAGTAGCAATCCGGCAAGAGAGGAGGCCACTAAAAGCTGACTGTATCTGATTTGAATTCGAGGGTGGTAGAGAGTATCGAGAATACTGAAGACATCGATTCTCACACCTACATAATGGTTATTCACGGCTGGTGGTATCTCTAACAATCTAGTGAGAAGATAGTGATGAGACCGAATCAGCAAATGGAAGCGAACGATATAATCAGTGGCTCGCTATCTGTGATATGGATTTCTGCCTAACGCCAAAATCCTCCGGTGGCACAGAAGCAGACGACGAGTACAGACAGGCATGTCTTGCTGGGGCTCGAATGTTGATGCGGTTGATGTCACAAATGTTCATGTTCATAAATGGCATCGTTGAGAAAATCGAAGATTCGTGATTGGAGGGACGGTGAGCTCATGGTTATTCGGCAAAACGTACTCTGACACGTGATCAATTTTTTATTTTTTTGACTCCGCGGTAAGCATTTCAGTCCACCAGCTACCTGTTGCCCAGATACATTAACCTATATGAGCTGGCTATCGTTGCTCATAGTAGCGGAAGAAACACGAGAATGTCAGATGTATCCAAGCCACGAATCCTTGTTTCTTGCCCTTGCCCTTGCCCTTGCCTTTACCTATCTAATCGGCCTAATTGCCGCTTAGATGTGTGACCTCATATAATCAATCATGTGTCAAGTGAGGGATTAACAGACTCTCTAATCTTGCTCGAGACGAACGACCGAAACCTTTGATAGCGGTAGTTTTTCGGGAACTCCAACAGTTTTTTATCTTGCCTCAATCTTTCAATTTCCCTCTGAAGGATATTTCATGCTCAGCCAGTGGACATTAGATCCGAAGTTGGACTTGCACTCGGGTTCGCGCTCGCAACTATACCCGTAAAGACTGTCAAATTCTATACAGCGGAGACTGTAAACAATAGTTTGTTCCTAATCAACCCCATTTTGTCGCGTGGAATCCGCGGATCAAGAATCCCTGAAACTGGCTGGATGCAACATGTTTATCAAGATGATAAGCAGGGGAAGCATACATGGATATAATTCAAATCAACCACAACGTCGGGAACAACTCAATTTCGTGTGGATCGAAATCCCAGGTTCACCCATCGATTAATGAATGATATGGTTGATTTGTAAGGTGCTTATTGCATCTCCTGGTCAAGTTTGATCAAAGATAGGGAATCAGCTCGCTCACTTCGAGGTGTTGAACGCATATTACTTGATGTTCAAAATAACTTGGACAATCAAGATGTTTGAATACTCGAGTCAATCACTTCTTTCACATAATAGAGCATATTTTTACGAAGACATGCCCTTCTGAACCATTTTGGTGCATGTCGCATACGTCGTTTTGGAGACCGTCTTTAGTATCACCCCCTTCCTCTTTCTCTCCATCCTCTTTTTCATTGTTTCCTTTGATATCGGAGGAGAGAGGAGCATTCCGCCCTCTTCTTCTGGTGAATTAAAGAGCCTCAAAAAATATAATCGCACAATACCAAAACAGGATACAGGACTACATCGCACTGTACAAATATACCATCTGATTTAGTATAGAACTGTACTGTATTGCAATATACAGTTCATTTATTTTCCTAGAATCTGTGTTCTTTCATTTTTCTTTTCTTGCCTTTTGCTCCTTACCATCTGCCCTTCACTAGGAGGAGATCGTGGATCGCTCCCCCCATCGTTGAAGATCGTCAAAAACATTGTATGGCACTAAAACAACAATGAGCCATATGATCATACAGTCTGATCTAGTACAAATGTTTACGACGTTCAAAAATCTCCCACAAAACCCCCCATCGCGCAAAGCTCGGCACAATGATCTCCTCTCGAGCTCTAAAACACCATTCGCACCAGTGTTCTTACCCTAAATATTCCATCCATACATATGTATGTTTAAGTATAAACAAGACCATTAGCCTTCAAGTAGATGGCACAGTGAGTTCCTAGAAACCTATCACGTGTGTTGCCTCTGTTGTAGTGGAGTTGCAAATTCCATAATAAGTGTGAAGAAAACGTTCATGTCAATGCAGCCCTAAGCACAAAAGTTGCACACACTCTCCCTTCGAGCTCTTTGATAAGATTTACTTGTTTTGTCTATCTATAATCGAGTCCTTTCTATTTACCTCTCGTGGCTCTGAGGTTGTGCCTGGTGTTTCAGTGTCTTTATGCAGATCCAAAACATAATGGCGGAAGTCAAATCTGTGTTCTAATGAACAATTTTAGTTGATCGTTCTGAGAAACATCTAGAGAACTCTTTATGTTCAGTAGAAGTTTCCAAGCTTTGTCCCAGAATACATATGCTTGACGTCTTCCAGACATGGAACTCGTTGCTTTGG
This sequence comes from Botrytis pseudocinerea, assembly GCA_019395245.1. Taxonomy (NCBI): domain Eukaryota; kingdom Fungi; phylum Ascomycota; class Leotiomycetes; order Helotiales; family Sclerotiniaceae; genus Botrytis; species Botrytis pseudocinerea. The sequence goes on along the minus strand of JAHXJK010000003.1, from coordinate 153,573 downwards.
CAATTGTCGTCACCCATCAACTTTTCCACAGAAACGATCTAATCGTACAGCATCCGAGCTCTTGATAATGATCAGCGAAGAACCAGCCGCGGAAACCCAGCCGAGTCTCAAAGGTGCAGCCCTGGCCGTCCCACTTCCAGTCGTAGCCATGGAAAAAAGCGCATCGGAGTCCAGTGATCTGAAGTCTAATGCACAGCCTCCTCAATTTCAATTACCAGATCTTCGCGATGATCCCGAAAAATCGGACATGTTTTTGAAAGCTACACTGAAGCTTCTCCACCGCATGCTCTTTCCATATAACGATCATACCATACGTACTTTGTCCCCAATTCTCGATGAATACCTGAACATCTGGTCTGAAATCTGCGTCGACAAAAGCGACATTTGTCGTTCTAAAATGGAGAATCTTAACATGTTAGATTTGAACTTGATGACAGCTCTTGTTGCGGTGCGAGAAAAAAGAGACGAACTTTGGCTAGAATTTAACGGTTATGAGGTTGATGAGGATGACGAGGAGATTCCCGATGCGCGGGAGGTTTATTGCCCTAACTGCGACGATAGTAGCGAGGAAGATGGGAGCGATGACCTCTGCCACTGTCCCATTCATCCCAACACCGGCACCGAATACCTCGCTTACGGGATTACAACGAATCCATGGAAACGGAGTCCTGCGGGTGAAGACAAGGATTCCGCGGGCACTACTGTCACCTGTAGTGCTCATGAGATGGCGACGCCTCATATTCCTGGGGGTAAAAACGACTGCACTTGCCCCTGTGCCACGTGCTGTGCTTCTCGTGACCTCGACAGTGATGATGGCAGTGATTTCTTGCCTTCTTCAGAGTCAGAGAGCGAAGATGAGATACCCTGTCAATGTTAGTTGAGTAAAGAAGATTCCCTGTATGAAGGGAAAGTTGCCAGCAGGGGCCTATCTTCGACGCAGATACAAGACAATTGGGTTTGTTTGTTGCCTGGTAGAAAGTTTGAGGCAAAATACTTTCTTTGTTCTGTCAATTGAAGGATCGTTAGAATTGTCATGCCTCTTGAAAATTCATCATTTGCAAAGTGTGACTTTGAGTGTACTCAAGTGTGATTGATTGATGCAACAGACCCGTGTTTAGCGATCTTGGAAGAATATTATCACAGTCAGATTGCATCTTGTAGGGAACAAGTAAAAACAAATGGTGGAACTGATTTAGCCTACCACTTATCGTTTCTATGTTCGTAACAAGTTGACATCTACCAGCTGATAGCTTACCCAAGAAAATAAAATCATGTTTCAAAGTAAGTTCACCTTAGATTCGACCAATCAGATGCTCATTGCTGGTAAGGGTGTTCCGTTATTATAATCTAGGAAAACTTCCATTGGAGCAAAAGAGAAGCAACTCGATACGTTTTCCTGCTGACAGAGTGTTAGCTATTGTTTCTAAATTTCACATGTCGGTATAACCACGACGTATCTCATATTGTTAACCAATGATGGTCAGCCAACATGGAGAGACAGTTGAAGGAAGGCGGGTGAACAGCTCTTGCATGATTGTGTTGAGATCAGAACTAGAGAAGACTTTACTGTATCACATGGAAAACCGTATGAAATTGCTAGCTCCATTGCTTATTTTCGAGTGTCGAATCCTGACTTATCGACTCGAGTTTTTATTGAAATTTCCCGAGGCTGGTCATTTTCCCTTTCCTCTAAAAACCAAAAACAAAGAAAGGTGCATACAACATTGAGCCAAGAGTCTTTCATCCGTGAGAAATGATCACCGCCAAGCTGTGGTATATCATAATGATAAAGGGTATTGGCGGGAGAAAAACATTAGGTCGTTTCCTCCAAAGCATGAGACAGAATGTTGTAGGGGTTTTGACAAGTTTTCAGTCTTTCCTTGCTACTCTCCTCCCGAAAATGGTAGTATAGAGGCCACATGAGCACTATTCTCGGTTCATCAAATACAAACCTGGCACCGAGAAGCAATAGATATTATTCTATTGCCCCAGAACGGTAAGAGCGTAAGCATGCGGCCTAGTCTAGAGGCTCTGAGGGGAGACATTCAAGATAGTTCCTACATATCTCGTATTAAACAATGCCACATAGCATACGCCATAGCCTCAGACACTGGTGATATCGGTTGCCCTAGACGATGTTGCACAGTATACCGAATATAGTTTACAGGATAGAACAATGAGGAGACATTGCAAGCAAAAGAAGTAATTCCTGCCGTTTAAAGTATGAGTGGATAGTATATGATAAACTAGATCCGAAACTTCGGGGACTAACTTGAGATGGATCCGACGACTTCAGGCTAAGAACTGACAAAAGAAAAAGATGCAAAAAGTATAATGGCACTGTTATAGTCAGGGAAGGCTTGGTAATTGCCGTTGAAAGTGCTCTAAGAAATGGAAACCTATATGTCATACATGCGTAGTGAAACATACAACAATGAACCTGTTTTGCCAACATGTGATTGCAATATATATCGTTCCATCGATGCGGCAGCGGTACATAGACCCGTCGGGCTTTAACATATCTAATAGTAGAAGAAACACCGTTGCATGTCGCGCATATGTACTCCGTAGTACGCGGGTTGTGGTAGATACAAATAGGCACCATCACGAGTCGGAGAATAAGGTTATTTTCAAACCTATAATTTCAATTAAATTCAAAGGGTATCGGCAGATTTGAGCTCCCTGGACAAAACTCTTGCCTATGCTTGTGACGTGAAATTATCATCATCACTACGTTGAGTTGTTGCAGAGGTTTTCCTCCTGTGCAAAATGCGGAGGGACTGCCTCCGAAACCTATTTTGGACAGCCGACAAGCCCTGGTTGCATGGGTAGTTCACCGAAACTGTCCGGTAGAATCGTATTTGGAGGATTAGTGCAGAAAGATGGGATGCAGCAAGATATATTGGGAAGTGCAAAGCCTCTACAGTATCAAGTTTGGGGTTGTGGTGTTTTACTACATCACACAGGAACCCTGAAAGCAAAACGGGTAAAATAGATGGATGGCTTGTCAAACGCATGAGGTTATACTAGTAAACTCTTGAGGCTGCCATGTGCTCTTGATACTACCGCCAATCAACATCACGATTTCCAAAGCTTTCTGAAAAATTCGGCGTCGTTCTGCAGGTACGGCATTTTAATTCTTGGGGTTTGATGGCACAGTATCCCGGGAAATCGTCCTTGGAAAGCCCTACCGGGGTGCTTGTCACAGTAAATACCTAGTTGATTGTGCGACGGCGAGATCAAGATATCTATCAATAACTTGTGATATTACAGATCTTCGACTATAGCATCTTTTTCGTGGCCAGATAGTACGCGATTGGTAGAAAGAGAAATCGACACGGATGTTATGATACTCGACATTCAGAATGACTTCCAAAGCGTTTGCTCCTTCCGAGGTTATGCGCCGAAGATAATCCGAATGGCTTCCTTGATTCGTCAACTTGATTACCAATCATCAATCCAACACTCCTGTATGATCACAACTCCTCGTTTCTACTCCGTCCGTACATGCAGAATAAATGGATTTCCGAGTTCCTAGTTTTACGAAGATGTTGCAAAAGTGTGAAAACGACCAATCAAGCTCAGTCAAATTGGGCAGTATTGCCTGCCAGAGCTATCATCCCTTCCTTCTTATCCTAGAAGGCAAGTCAATATAATCTTTGTCAAACGCGGGATCAAGACCCCGCATGTAATTATCCCATTTTGGAGCTCCGAAACCTTACATATGAATCCATGAATTTATGATACTTCTTGAACTTGCTACTCGTTGCTCAGGTCAGAGAACTAAGCAAGGCTCAGATATAAGAAGAGTCTGATTCCTTCGATGTTGCTGGTAGATCATTTCACCCACATGCCAACTCTTCTATAAGATACTTGTATCCCCCTTCGACAATGCGTACAGACCATACCTTCTCAAACAATTCACATCAATCTGCACCTGGATCAGCTCTATCTAATATGGCAGAGCATACCATAATCCCAATCGATCAGAATTGGACCTTCAAACAGGCGGAAGATGAAGATTCTAAATTTCTCCCTGTCGCACAATTTCCCACGAATGTTCATTTGGATCTCATTGCCAATGGCATCATAGAGGATCCTTTCATGGGAAAGAACGAAAATGACGTTCAATGGATTGGTGAGACTGTCTGGATATACAGAACAACATTTTCATCGCCGACGATATCATCAGAGGACAAAGCTGGCACCAAAGCAGTCCTGGCATTTGATGGATTAGATACGTATGCCACCGTTCTGTTGAATGGAAAAGAAATCCTCAAGACAGATAATATGTTCATACCAGAACGGATTGATATCACATCTCACCTAAAAGACGAGGGAGAAAATGAACTCAAAATCACATTCGAGAGCGCATATCTCAAAGGATGTGCCATAGTGGAGAAGTATCCGGATCATCATTGGGGTTGTTGGAACGGTGATACTTCGAGACTTGCTGTTCGGAAAGCACAATATCACTGGGTATGAAAAACTCTTGTTGCACAGAGAAGAATTACAAAGCGTTAACATTTTACCTCATTTAGGGATGGGATTGGGGCCCAACCCTCATGACTTGTGGACCATGGCGACCAATAAACCTTGAGCTTTTCACATCCCGCATCTCAGACGTTTATTTCACAAGCAATGTGGATAAATCCTTGAAAACTGCGGAACTCGTTGCGAAGGCGGATGTTCAAGGTGAAGCATCGCAAGTTAAGTTCGATGTTACTTTGGACGGCAAGCTTGTTGCAAGTAAGACAGTTACCTCTTCTGAAGGTTATGCTAGCCACGCATTTACGATTGAAGACCCTGCACTATGGTTTCCTATCAGATATGGTAAACAGCCATTGTATGATCTAACTGCGACGTTGATTCACAATGATAAAAGTATATCAACGCAGACCAAGAAGTTTGGCTTGCGCCGAGCAGAGCTGGTGCAGGATCCTTTGAAAGATCAGCCAGGAACATCGTTCTTTTTTAGAATTAACAACATTCCAATTTTCTGTGGTGGTAGTGATTGGATTCCTGCCGACAATTTCATTCCTCGCATCAGCAAAGAAAAGTATTATGATTGGGTCAAGCTAGTAGCAGATGGAAATCAGTTCATGATTCGAGTTTGGGGTGGTGGAATATTTGAGGAGCAAGCGTTTTATGATGCTTGCGATGAATTGGGTATTCTGGTATGGCAAGATTTCATGTTCGGTTGTGGAAACTACCCTGCTTTCCCAGACTTTCTCACTTCTGTCAAGAGAGAAGCCGAAGAGAATGTCAAGCTTCTTCGACACCATCCGTCCATCGTTATCTGGGCTGGTAATAACGAAGATTACCAATATCAAGAATCGGAAGGTCTCACTTACGACTTTGACAACAAAGATTCAGAGAGTTGGTTGAAGACCAATTTTCCAGCAAGATACATATATGAGAAAATTTTGGTTGATGCTTGCACCGAACTAATTCCAGATACATACTATCACTTTGGTAGTCCATGGGGCGGAAAGAAAACCACTGATCCTACCGTTGGTGACTTGCATCAGTGGAATGTGTGGCACGGTTCTCAAGAGAAGTATCAAAACTTTGACAAGCTCGTTGGACGTTTCGTCTCAGAATTCGGCATGGAAGCGTTCCCAAACATCAAAACTATAGAAGCATTTCTCCCACTGGGTAAAGACGATCCCGACCGTTTCGCCCAATCCTCCACCGTCGATTTCCACAACAAAGCCGAGGGCCACGAGCGCCGTATCGCCCTCTACCTCGTCGAGAATTTCCGCTATGCACCTGATCCCCTTGAGCAATTCATCTATTCCACCCAGCTCATGCAAGCCGAGTGTCTAGCTAGCGCCTATCGACTGTGGAAACGCCAATGGAAGGGACCTAGTAGAGAATACTGCGGGGGTGCCCTAGTGTGGCAAATTAATGATTGCTGGCCCGTAACATCTTGGGCAATCGTCGACTACTATCTCCGTCCAAAACATGCCTATTATACCGTCAAACGTGAAATGGCTCCTATTTCCCTCGGTATCACGCGCAAAGAACACATTACCCCCAAAGATAAATATACTCGTGCACATCTCACCAAGAAAACACAAATCGAAATCTGGGGTTCCAACCTAGGTCTCGAAGATATCACAGCCGACGTCCTCGTCAAAGCATTCGACGTCATCACCGGCCAAGAAACCTACTCCAAAACCATCGCCTCCTCTCTCCTCCTCCCCGAAAATCGCTCCACGGAAATAATCGCCCTGGACGTCCCCGTGCAAATCCCAAACTCAGACGAAGAATCCCGCACTGTGGTCGCCGCATATCTCATCCAAGACGGCGTGCACATCGCTCGCTACATCAATTGGCCCGAACCGTTAAAATACGTTCATTTGCAAAAACCCACGGATCTGCGCGTCAAATTGTCGGAAGATGCCAAGACGGTGGAGATTAGCAGCGAGGTTCCGGTGAAGGGGGTAGCGCTCGAATGCCAGGATGAAGAGGTGGTGTTTGAGGATAATTTGGTGGATGTGGTGCCGGGTGAGATGGTTAAAGTGGGGGTTAAGGGAGCGAAGGCGGGTACGAGCATTGGAGTAAGGTATTTGGGGATGATTTAGAGGATGAGGTTGCTATTCTCCTGTCTTCTTCTGCTTCTGGTGTTCTTCTTTCTTTATTTTCTTTCTCTCAAAGTGGATCGGTTTTGTTTTATAGGGTCGCAGTAACGATTGAATGATGATTTTTTCATGATGAATTGGTGCTAGGTGGGAATTCTTTCATGAAATAGATGAATACAAAGATCTGTCTTTCCATATTATTAAGTCTCATCTTCTGATAGCATATACATACAAACCAGACAAATACACCTATCCTTCGTAGGTTGGAAGTGTGAATTTATTTTCGGGTAGTTATACCCGGATCCCGTCCAAACAGCCTAGGTGATCACAACACGATCACAACACAGCCCAAGAGGAATTCGAATGAACAGCCATACTAGTACAGAGGACATATATTCATTCAGTTAACTATATACAATAATACACTTGCAGAGAACAAGATTCCCCTATTTTCATTTTGGCACTTCAGATTGGATATCCTGATCCCTCATCGTCCATGCCCCTTCATTTCCCAAAACGCTTGCACTCTGCCTACCTCGACTCCTACGCTACAATATACACAATCCGTGACGTTTAATTTTCATTTGGTCCCTTGATCAAGACCTTAATCCCCTTTCCTTCCTTCACACTCTTGAAAGCCTGCTCCGCATCCTCAAATTGCACTTCGCCAGTAATCAATTTCTTTACATCTACCTTCCCTGTACTAACCAATTGAAGAGCCAATGTATAATCACCACTTCCATATCTGAAACTTCCCTTTGCGGTGATTTCCTTAGTGCACAGTTCCATAATTGGGAAGTTGATGTCTGCTTTGCCCATTCCTCCTTGAACATATGTTCCTCCGCGACGTACGACATTTATAGAGGTTTGAATGGAGGGTTCTGCTCCACTGGCATCTATAACAACATCTGCGCCATCTGGAAGTCCGATTTCAGATTTCAGAGTTGCAGCGTTCTCTGCGGCGGAGACACGTTGAGGAGTAAAGGTGTGGGTAGCGGCAAAAGATTTCGCGAATTCGAGACGGCTAGGTTGAATATCTGCTGCGACGATGATAGATGCTCCGTATGCACGAGCCACTGCCATACATAATAGACCAACGGGACCTGCTCCCATTACCACGACAGATTGTCCTGGGGTAATCACAGCTTGCTTGCAAATGTGGACTGCTACAGCAAGAGGCTCAAGTAGAGCACCTTCTTGAAGCGATACATGCTCTGGGAGTTTATAGCAGAAATCCGCTGGAGAAGAATAGAATCCTGTGAGAGTACCATCGATAGGAGGGGTGGCCGCAAAGTGCATTTCGGGACACAGGTTATAGTGACCCGAAAGACAAGATGGACAACGACGACATGGATAACCAGGTTCGAGAGCAATACGATCGCCAACCTTCAGACTTTTGACTGCCGAACCGACGCTAACAATTGTACCAGCGGATTCGTGGCCAAGAATCATAGGATCTTTCACAACATAGGAACCGATTGCTCCTTCGACCCAATAATGAACATCGGATCCACAGATACCAGTATAGTTTATGGCAATGAGAACATCGTGTTCAGATTCGAGTTTGGGAACTGGCCTCTCCTCAAATTTAACAGAGAAAGGCTTTTCGAGAACGAATGACTTGTTCTACAGGAGACGAGAACGTTAGAAAGAAGCTGAGGATAACAGGGCAAGACATGGAGTATTTCTTACGCTTTTTCCTGATATATCTGCCATTGTGTTTGAGGATTATTACACCAGATGATTGTCAAATTCCGATTCGTTTTGTTTTGTAAATTGAAGAATTGAGTTGAAGAATTGAAAACGAGATGTGTAGTTTCGAGCTGTGGATTGAGCCGGTCATATCACCCCACTCTGGGATCGACCCCGCGACGATTTATCCATGTTTATCCGCTCCAATCAGACCATATGATGCCATGGAAGAAAGTAATCCGAAAATCCCGGGAATTCGGTGGGAAGGTGCGACGAGAGCCTCAAATACATTGAAGGTTATGCGACGATGAAGGTATATGCGCTTGATAATATATGTGTATTGCTTGTTTGATCGATGTCCTTTCGTGCATTCGAAAGTCGGCTGCAGTGCGAATTTGTTTTTCGCTCGGCTGACGTCATTGACGACGATGTATAAATGCTTCACCGGCAATGAATTTGTCACGTCTTTCACTCATCGACGAAGGGACTTGTAGCCGAAGTAAAGTATCCACGCCAGACTGGTGAAGCCAGACGTCCCAAATCCAAACGTCTCTTGTGGCGCATTGCTCGTTTGGGAACTCGTACTCAGACTACCGGTGATCGTCGTGGTTGACATGGTGCTACTGAATTCAGTGACGGTGGATACATCACCCAAAGCTGTTTCTTGGGGCGATGGAGTTGTAATTCCTGTGGCAGTGATGGACGACGAAGGAGTTGTAGAGGCAGCAGCAGGGAGAGATCTATTATATGAGCATGTTGCCGGAGTGAAAGTGGTCCAGGAGCTAAGTGCTGGAATATAAGTCGACACAGCATTATCACACAGCATAGTATATCCGATCCTGTAACTCTCCGTCGTTACGTTCTCGATTGAATGATTGAACGAACTCGAAGTTGGAGAAGGGGAAGCCATGGCTAGAGAATGCGACAATTGAGGAAGATGCGTAAAAGTAAACATGCAAAAATCCAATAAAATGTACAAGTACTTCCAGTTACTCTCCAAAAACAAGAAACAAGACAATAACTCCAATTCTAGATCATGAAAGGCGGTGAACACTTATTTTGGCAGAATTTTTCAATGACGGTTACGATAATTGGAGGTCATCAATGCCGTAGAACCCAAGTACTACCAGAGCTAAATCAGCTCCCAACTTTTCAGGTTACTTCAATTCTTGTGGCCAATTGATAAATTATGAAGTTCGAAACCATATAACCTCAATTGAAATCTACAACCCATTCATAACCCTCTCAATCGCTTTCCTCTTATCCCGCAGCCATATCAATTATCATCACCTCAAAATGTCTACTCCAATGAGAGGCATGCTCCGCACCCTACGTCCGGCATCTGCTTTCCGCACATTTGCCCCCTCAACCCGACGATCGTTCATCACTCTCCCCGGCAGCGAACCGCAAATTCTAACCGAAAAGCGAATTCTGCCCTACAAATCTTCATCCCTCTACAGTCTGATCGCCGACGTGGACAGCTACTCGACCTTCGTCCCCTACTGCACCTCTTCCGTTGTAACTAAATGGTCCGCACCCGATTCCACCGGGAAAAAATGGCCCGCTGAAGCAAATCTCACCGTTGGCTGGGCCGGCGTTGAAGAAACCTTCACTTCCAAGCTTCTCTGCGTTCCTGGCACCATCGTCGAAGCACTCGGTGGGGATGCTGCAACTTCCATTCCTGAATCCAACGTTCCTCATCATTCGGAAACATACCATAAGCCCGCTTCTGCCAACAGTATATTTCAAAGTCTCAATACGCGCTGGTCATTGAAACCTTTCCATTACAAACCACCGAGCGGACAGCCACAAACTGATAAGACGGAACACGATGCGAGAGAGCAAACGGAGGTGAACTTGGTAATCGAATTTCAGTTTGCGAATCCTTTATACACGGCGTTGAGTAAAGCGGTTGCACCTCAGGTAGCACCAAAGATGATTGAGGCGTTTGAGTTGAGAGCTAGAAAGTTGTTGGATGGGCCTGGGGCGGGTAAGGTTGATAACAAGACATCATTAGGCCATGCATTTGACACAGCTAAGAAACTCGGTGCTTAAAATGGGGAATTAGATTCATTTGATGAAAATTATAGAGTCATCGTGTTCTGAAGATACTGTACTATATAATGACAATTCTCAAGGCGATAAACTCGTTGTATTATTAGTTGCACTGCTGCAGGGCAATATTATTGAAAAATGGTTCCGTCTCACCATATTAAATGAGACCAATTCAATGCTTCAATGCTTCATACGAATACTGGAGTATGTTTGATTCACTCGATGTTTGAGACAGGGCGATATATACTTCGAATTGAAATACTGATATCTATATCCCACTCTTCTTCACTAAAACGACCTCGCCCTCACACCCCGGCCTCATGCATCTTAACTTGAACCCCATTCCCACTAGACAACGTCAATGCCATATTCAACTTGATGTCCGTCTTGTCCACGCTTTCCATCTGATCATATTTCTGCAGTAATCTAATGATAAAGAAACCGGCTTCTGTGAGTGCGTATTGTTGTCCCATACAGACGCGGGGGCCACCGTTGAACTATAGTCTGGTGTCAGTGTGGGCTCATATTTGTAATACCTTTAAGAAATTGAGAATGTTGTGTGATGTTGGAAGGATTGGAGATGTATTCAAACGTGTCAAAGAGATTTTGCAAGCTCGACGGAGTGTTTTGGTGTCTAGACTAATGAAAAATTGCTTCGGAAGTAGAAGACAGTGGGAGAGGAAGTAAAAGAAGGTGAGAAAGGCGACATAATGAACATACCGGTAAATACTCCCAACCCCCCTTCTTTCCTTCCCATCTCTCCGGTCTAAACTCCTCCGCATCCTCACCCCAAAGGTCCTTTCGTCTATGCAACGCAAAAGTACTATACTCCACTACCGTACCCTTTTTCACAAAAATCTTGCTATTCCCATCCTTACCACCACCACGTGGCAACGTAGTATCTTTGTTTGCCACTCTAATGTTCCATGGCACTAACGGATACAATCTTAACGTTTCGTTCAGAACCCACTGAAGATATCTGCAAGCCTTGATATGCGTAAATGTGATGTTTTTCGGCTCACTGAAAGTGCCAAATTCCTCTAGTACTATCTCTCTTAGTTTTCGGTAGCGTGTGGTATCTCGGGCTAGTGTGAGTATAGTAAAGCCAAGAAGAGATGCTGTGGTATCCCGACCCGCGAGGAGCATGTGCATGACTTGTGCACGTAGTTCCATCGGATCCCGGGTTTTCTCTGTTAAGGCTTCGAAGAAAACGTAACGACCTGAATCGTCGACATCCCCGGCTGCTTTCAATTTCGCGAGATTTCCTGCAACTATCCGATCAATTACTTGATGGCAAGTTTTGATGGCCTTCTTGAAACCACTTGGCCACACCAGCCACTGAAATTCGAGATAGTTAGCAGGGCTATCGTAGAGGAGTTATGATGAGGATAGGTAGATAGCTTGGGTTACACTGGGAAATTAAAGAGATCTAAAACCTGGAAATTCACCCTCTTTGGAGTTCAAGAGAAGTGAAAAAGATTGAAGCGCACTCACAGCATATGAAGCAAATCTCGCTCTCTTCGCCAAGCTCATGTTTCCAATATCGAATTCTCTTGCAAAAGCGTCGCCAACTTGATCCTCACCCGTGATGCCGAGGGCAGTCTTTATTCCCGCAAGTTGACTCTCAACACTCTGACCCAAAAGAAATTCCGTTGCCGTATCTAATGTGAATCGGAACAACAAAGGCTGAACATCTATTTCGCCCGTCCAACCATCTTTTTCAATTCCAGGTAGAGCCTCCAGCAGGACCTGGAAATGTCTTTCTTCCATTTCCAAATCACTTATATTAGCCCTTGCAAATTGTGGTCTCATAAGTGCTCTCGATCGTTCCCAATCTTTCCCATCTTGTGAAAATATACCAGAGCCCAAGAATGTTTTGATATTATTATGCCTTTGAGCACCCAAATCGAAGTCGGGAAATTGTGTTCCAAGCATTGCTTTGATGTTTGTTTCGTCAATAGTTGCAAAGCCATCGTTACCGAGAATCGAGTTGCTATAAGTAAGAGCATTCAATTTTTTGTGTTCCTTTTGAACGTCGGTAGGGAATGTCATTGCCGCGAGGGAGTTAAGAGTTCGGGTCACTTGATCAATGCCGAAAGGAAGATTATTCTTTTGGGCAGGAGGATTTTTGCAATCAAGCTTCTTGGCTTTGACACGACGAAGATGTGATAGTATTAGCTTGTTGACAATGATATAGACGGCGTAAGAAACCAAGACAATTATGACTGTTGGTTTGGTAGAATACCCCAACATTGTACCCGTGGAATGGTCCATGGTCGATAGAAATGATCAAAAAGCTTGAGATTCGAAGTTGACAGAGAGAGATAAAGAAAGAAAGGGCCAAACTTTCTGTATTTGTACAACATCTGGTCCCGCTCAACCCCAAGACACTTGCATGATGGTTCACGGAGCTCCGTGCAATTGAAGAAGTGGACATGTTGATCGATGTGTAAGCTTACAGAAGTGGCTAATAACACCCTACGTGAGCCTGTAGAACTACCATGGCGGATGAAATAGATTATTCGGAACGGAAGGTGCTACCATCCGGCTCTCCATGTTCATGCAATAATACTCGAATGTGATAAGATTGGACAGAATATTTCACTCTCCGCCTTGAATGTTTGAAACCCCCTCACTACAAGTCTCGATCGACGGTTTTGTTTCTCGGGAAAATGGTACGATTGCGGATTCCGGTCTATGTTTTGATTCCGGGGCCAGTTTTTTGGTCCAACAATCCGGTACTTATTCCGGTGATGTCTGGAATACAACATGATCGTTAGACCTTACCCAGTATGCATGGTTACTACCGAAAGATAAGTATGTAAGATTTAATACCCGATGATGATTTTGCGGAGAGGTCATTGGTGTAGCGAGTTGTAGAATGACATCTTTGGATGGAGAACAATATGTAACATTGTCAAAACAGGTTACCGAGATGATCCGCTACCCTCGGCTGTCGAATTACAGGATTACTATACACAATTCTTATATGGCTTCGGTGATATGAAAATACTCGATTTTCCGTGCACTACGTTCAAACGATTCACCGACTCCTGCGCTCCCTGTAGTCATCTCTATCTCTCCTATATGATCTGTCACGGTCATGATGGCGATCTCTTTCCCTTTCCCCATCACGACCCTCATCTCTATCTCTACGATGACTTCTCTCATCTCTCTCCCTGGCGTAGTCACCCATTTTCTTCTTATCCCTATCACTTCCTCTATGTGAATGAGACGAACCCCCAGGTCGTAACCTTTTGGCATCGGTCTTCTGAACCCAGGCCCCTAGTTCCTCTGCATCTTTCAGTTCCTTTGCTCCTAAGCCCAACAAATTCTGCCTCCTCTTGACCTCTTTTCCACCACCTTTTCTTTCTTTACCATCCCACCCCATTCCTCTTAATAGCGCGGCGCCGAATTCTTCTACCGGCACCGCATCATAATCTTCTAATGTCGAAACATCTGGTGCTGATGCAATAGCCCTCTTGTAGGCATCTTCTTCCATGACCAAATCATTTCCGTTTTCATTAACAGAAGCAATGATCAAGTCTGGCCCATTTCGTTTCGACTCCACCCCCATTAATGCCTCGATTGCCAGCTCATCCTCAGTTTTAATCTTTGGATTATCTTCCACTTTCGTCACTTGTGTAATCTGTTCAATGGTTCGCTCACTATCGATCAACTCCTCCTTGACTTTAGTCTTCACAGTCAATCCCCATTTTATCTCCCCATCATTCCCATTCACAACATCTGCCTTTTCTTCGTTCTCTTTCCCAGCCCTCCTCCTCTGCTCCTCCTCTGGCAATAAATTCCTCCCCCTTCCTTTCCTCTCTCTCGCTTCCCCCTTCCAATCCTTATTCTCTTGTTTCGGAATAACTAGTGGCGCAGCCACTCTCTTCTCATCTCCTTCTCTAGTAACGCCTCCATCCGCAAACCCGGTAACAGCCTCATGCTTTACCCTTCTCGCACTTGTCCCATTATCTGAGTTATCTGAATCTTCGTCGTCGTGCGCAAAACTGCTTCTAGGCCGCTTTCCTAACCCCGACTTAGGCTGCGGCCTACCATTGGATTTCAGCGAACCATTTTTAGACCCTGCGCCCAAGGAGAAACCTTTCATGGAAATTTTGGGCGCATCGCTCGATGGCAACATTCTCGGTCGCGGTATATAGATTCGGAGCGTATGGGCGTAATTCAAAGGATGGTTCTGCTGTTTAGAGCAACGCGTGAATAGAAGATATGCGCGGCTATCTAATTTGAGTATTCGACGACAACAGTTAATAATTGGAATTTTGCTCGAAAGTGAAATCTCTCAGAACGCTTTAATGATAAACAATTGAAGGATGTGTTTTGTGATTGAAGTGTTGCAAACTTTATGTATGTTGCAACTCAGCTCAGATTACCATATATTTAGGATGCTCCAAACACAGCATTTAAGCCGATACAGTGGGTCCATTTACAATAACACGTGATTGTATTTTTATCGGTACGCAGAGCCATCTTATTTTATCTGGAAGAAAGACCCAGGCCAGGAGTTGCAAATAAAAGAATCAAGTTACATCATTTTCTGGAAGAAAAAAGCCTAACAGAACTTTAATCAGATGGTTTTTCGAATTGTCTCTCTGACAAGTGAATTAAAAGGAAATGATGCACTTGTGGCCATTTGAGGCATGTTTTGTCTCCTCCGTATAGTTATCATCACAACTCTGGAACTAGATTATCGACGCTTTTCAGAAATCAGTAAGTTCAGGGAATAGTTAAAGACAGAGAAGTAGAGAACGAAAATGTTCAATTATGCTAGGTTTGCGAAATGCACAAGGTACAATAACTGTACATATGTTCATTAATGCTTCTTAATTCAATAAGTCATCTGCTAGCAACGCTAGCAAAACTGAGTGCAAGCTCTTAAACTCTTGTAAGAGCTCAGCAAGATCTATGTATACTTCTACAATCATCGTCCCTTCAAAGGCACTTGATACGGCAAACAAAACCCATACAGCGTTTGCTTCGTCGCGACCGATTAATCAATGCTTCATTTTACCCCATTTTGTTGCGCCCCATTACCATTCCCTTGCCCTCGATTTTGGTTCACGATGGCTTGCGAGTGCTGTTGCTGCTGTTGTGCTGCCTGCTGTTGTGCCTGCTGAGTAATTAGTCTCTGCTGATGATGATTACTCAACATTTGAGCATACATCTGCGGACTAGCATTCTCGATGCCGATTGGCGGTGGTCGCTGTCCTCCTTGGCCATTCATTCCGATGTTGTTGTTGCCGGCCGCTGCATTCATAGCACTGGTTGCTATGCCGCTTGGAGGTTGGACCAAGCCTCGCTGCTGCAAATGCCTGTTGTTAGCATATGCAGCTATATTTTCACCCACCAACTTGTGGATTTCGTTTGGAGACGCATTGGGATTGGCTTTTTTTACGTTTTGTGCTATTTCACTGAACGGAACATTTGGAGGCAGGCCACCATTAGGAAGTCCGGAAGGAGGCAGGTCTAGCCGAGGAGAGCCTGCTTGAGCTGGAGAGGGCGCTGATATACCAGGAGAACCAGCCATACCATTAATATGGTTGCTGTTGTAAGAATTCATGTTATTGGGCATGAATCCAGGCTGCGCAGGCATGCCATTCATTCGTGGAGGGGAATTTTGAGATTGTCCTGGATGTGGGCTATTCTGCTGCTGCGCCATGCTCTGCATATGTTGTTGTTGTCTTTGTTGCAGAGCAGCACGACGAGCGCCATCTGCAAGCTCAGGTGTTAGGGCAGGATTCAATGGCAACCCTCCCTGCATTTGAGCTTGCGGAACACCATTGGACATTGCTTGCGGAATCCGAAGATTGTTGGGCATCGGCCCAACTCCAGCCATGTGAGGGGGTAACGGACGAGGTCTATTCTGTCCAGGAACAGCGAGATGGCCGTTTCCGTTGGGTTGCCCAATCGGGGGAACGAGACCGTTCGGAAGAGCTGGACCACGTTGTTGTGGCAAGCCATTGGGGTGAGCTTGTTGCTGCTGAATTGCATTTCTTTGGCGAGCTTGTGCTTCCTGATGCGGTGTCAGTATGTTTACATAAATTTGGGTAAAGTCTTGTGACTACTTACTCTTCTAACTTGCTCCTGCCGTAGCTGGAAGGCAGCCATGCTTTTCTTGTATTGCTCCTCTCGGTCATGTTTCAAACGACTAAACTCTTGAGGGGTCTTGATAGGTGTCCATGTTTGAGTCGGCTCGGCTGGCTTTCTTGCTGCAGCCTGTGCAGCAGTCAGCTGCTGCTTTTGAGCAGAGTTCTCGCGTTTTTTCGCTAATCTTCTCATGGCATCAATTAAGCTTAAATGTTTCTGATTTCTCCGTTTCTCCACACGTTGGGTGGTGGTAGTCCGCTTTCGAGGTGGGACTGGTTGACCATTAACAATGGGTTGCCGGGCAGCTTCAGCAGCCATAATCTGAAGATTACGCTGGGCTGCCTCCATTCTGTTATTATAGGCCTTGAAGTATGCGGTTTTTTGCATTTCTGCGGGTAAGCCTTCTAAAGCTATCCATCGTTCAAAACATTCCCAAGGCGTACGTCTCTCAGCGCCTGATGAAAATAGTGATCGGCTTGATAGCATGTTCGAAATAAGCGACCAATTGTAAGCATACTCTCGTACGTGTCTCTTTAACTCGTCGTCCTCGGAACAAGTCCACTGTGAACATGAGCGATTCTCGAAGAAACTTTGCACTGGCATAGGAAATTCTGAAGGTGGCCGAAATTGATGTCCAGCATGAATACGGTCGCGGATATGCTTGTTGGCGGGGTCAAATAAACCAATGTTGGTTTGTTCAGGTGGTAAAAGAGACTTCTCACGCCTAGATTCATCCATTTCGGCATCTTCATCTTCACTGTCTTCTTCATACTCAAATCGGCTCCTCTTCCGCGAGGGGCCCTGAAACTTCAATTCCATCCTGCCTTCTACGTACTTACTGATACCAACCGCGGGTCGTCTCCAGAAGCGATCAGGGTCAATTTCAGAGGTAGGCAAGTCATTGCAAGGAACACTGAGTGGCGCACCATATAAGGGCAATTCCTCTAACAGTTTATCGGTTGCAGGAGATCTACTCAATCCAAAAACAACATCATCATCCTGAAGGCCGAAGATCGCAGTAGGGCTGACAGTATCTATAAGACTGAGACGAAGTTCATCATCGACATCGTCCATTGGAGAATCAAATTCTGCAGAGGCGATCAGTTCGGGAGTGGGGTGCGAAAGAGATTTACTAGTCTCATCATCCATTTCAACATCTTTCGAGGTTTCAGCCATGACTAATGCTGGGCGAGTAGCATTTACTTGTAGGATTTTTCGTTCCTCGATGCTAGCTTCGAACCACTCGGCACAAGCATATGCTAGGTTCTTAGCCACTGCCATTTTCCACTTTCGTTCTTCACGAAAATCTGTTCGCATCCATTTCGCTTCTTGAAGAAGGACGTCCCAATGCGTGGTTGGCCGAATGGGTTCTTCGGATCGCTTGGGTTGGCGTAGAGACCATTTAGAAGTGTTCTGGAGCCCATATATGCGCTTCAGAATCCTTGTAGTTTGATTCTCAGTTATGGGCACAAAAGCATTCGAGGTCGTGATAGTTTTGTGAGCTGTTTGTAGTAGTCCGTCCAATGGCGGATAGCCTGTTTTTTGTGTGTTGTGGCTATTGAGATACAAACACGCGAAGTAATCATCATAAGGAGATGCTGCATGTGCTGCATGTGAATTAGCACCCTTAGGCACCAAAGCAGTATCGTTGACTCTAGGACCGGGAGTAGGCTTTTTAGCAAACACGACCGTTGAAAGCCTACTTTGATTCTTCTCCTTTGATTTCTGGAGCAGGCTACGAGTAGAACCTGGCGTACTTCCTCTCGAAGGGGAGTTGGCAGCCGATCCGGTATCTAGCTTGCTAACAGGACTTCTTGCCGAAGTAGGAGAGGTGTTCGGCGCCGGCGTTTCGCCTAGGATCTCAGATACAGACTTATGTCTGATTGCCCCTGAAGCGACTCTTGTCGTCATACGCTCAATTGGCGCTTGAGCTGGAACGGGCGTTGACGATGATGCTTTGCGCGTTGTAGGAGTAGATATCGCAGATGGTGGCGTCTGAGCATCAGAGGGCAGCTGCATTGGGGCCTCTTCAAGAACGGAGGTTGGCTCTTTTGCATTTGTGATAGGACCACTTTCTAACGTAGTTTGACTTTCAGATGAGTCCTTGACACTAGCGACATCTAAATCCATAGCGTCGACTGGAGTTTGTCCCTCACCCTCCGAATCTGGTACTTCGTTTGCTTTGGGGGTCGGATGAACCTTTTCGCTTCGCACTGTTTCATCTGGCAGCAAAGCATTTGCCCCGTCGCCGGCTCTTTCCACAGCGATTTTTTTCTCCGGATTTCTGTCCTGCTGTGCCAGTAATTTAAGATCTTCAGCACCCTGCGAACTCGAAGCTTCAGAATCTGCTATCTCAGTAACCGCTGCAATTTTGGAGCCGGCAGCGGCTTGGTCTTCCATACGAAGTTGAGCATCAGCTGACATTGAATTACTACCCAGTGCCTCAGTACTAGAGGGTTCATTTTGAGTCTTATGTCTGCTGTTGTGTTCATCTTCCTGGGCAATGTCCTCGCGATTGGACTTTGGCTCTGTTGAAGTTTTGAGATGGATCTCATTATCTCGGTGTTGAGCCTCTTCGTACCGAGAATTATCATTCTCAGGGCTTGTATCTGCAGAAACATCGTGCCGGGCAGGGGTTGTGGTTGAATGTGCATCGATTGTTGAACTTGGAGAGGAAGGTAAAT
Source organism: Botrytis pseudocinerea (assembly GCA_019395245.1). Classification (NCBI taxonomy): domain Eukaryota; kingdom Fungi; phylum Ascomycota; class Leotiomycetes; order Helotiales; family Sclerotiniaceae; genus Botrytis; species Botrytis pseudocinerea. The sequence continues at coordinate 134,444 of JAHXJK010000003.1, read as the reverse complement.
CCACGGCAATCCTAAGTGAATTCGTGATTGAATGTCTACCTCTATCCCCTGTGTGCTCGCGTGCCTTCTCCATCTCCTCCATTCGGGCTTCTTGAACTTCTTTCGGCGGTAAATGAGCAGTTGCAGCATGGTGATTCTCATCATTCGCGCCAAAGATAACTGGTTCTTGCAGGTTCGCAACGTCTTCGGCAGATGGAGGTACGGCTTCCCTTGGATTCACTCCAGGGCTTCCAGGAGGGCTTTCCACTACTGCCTTGATACGATCGACTTCGAAATTTCTACTGGACAAATCATGCTGTTGCTGTTGACTTTGCGCCGCACTTGTAAGATGGCTAGCTATTTCAGGTGCCTCCTCCACCGAAGAAATGATGTCTGCAGAAGACTCGGTCGGTAAATCTGTCTGCAAGCTCTTCGAGGGCGATCTGCGTATAGAAACCCCAGTCGCTGCTGCTGTTGCCCTAACGTCATCTCCATTTCTCTCGATATTTCGTCCTTCGTTACTATTCTCAATTGGAGGAGTGCCACGGCTCTTTCGTGGTATTGCACCATCGCTTTTGAAATAATGTTCTATTTTATGAGACGCATCTTTTACCAAAAGGTCCTTGCCTGTTTGGCGAGTTGCTGATTTTTGTTTCAAGGAATCGGATCGAAGTTGTCGTCGGGTGGGTAGATTTGATTCATTGAAGGGTCGATCTCTATAAATGATATTAGTAAATTCTACAGGAAATGTAGAGCGGTTTCAATAGTATTAAAAGTTGTGCATGATAGAACTATGGTACATACTGTAAGATATCACAGGCCTCGAGAAATTGTGCCTCTGCGGAATTGGTTGGTGGAGCATTAGAGTCTATCCCAAGGATTACAGGTATAGGGCCCTCATTGTCGCAAACTGCGAACAACTCGCGAAGTTTCCTCTTTCTCGATGAATTAATTCGACTACCACGGTTAGTATCATAAAATCAATATCAAACGATGCAGAAAACGATGCGACATCAATTGACCGTATCCAAATAATTAAATTACCTTGCTTCATCTTGTTTTGATCGTAAAAGGCGATTGCGAATGGGCGCTCCAACCTCGCTCATAATATCGCGACCGCGACATCCGTTTTTTAAAAAAACGGATATAGTCCCGATCTTAATGAAAGATTCTGAGATGCTTCAAATAATTAATTCAATGAAAACTGGTGGTTGTGAATTGATAGTAGATGGGTGTTCAAAATTGCTATATCACCGTGTTCAAAAATTGCATGGGAAGGACAATCAAACATTAGGCAATCCGCGATTTTGGGCATTTTAAGCGATTCCCCAAAAGAAGCGTCATAGCCTTTAAAGCATATTTTCTTTCTCCGTTAAGTTTACGAGTTTTCCTTTTGAGTTTCGAGTTATGGTCAAGTCTTTCGTTCTGGTATTATTGGGGAAGCTGTTAGATTTTTCAAAGTTATATGTTCAGGTGTTAACAAAATGTTTCGTGGATATCTTTGTGTTGCATCGTAACCGAGGTGAGGTGAGGGTCTGGAGAATGTGAAGTCAGCCATATACAACAAATTTACATTGTGTTGAGCAGCCAGTCAATGAATGTAACGACGACATGAATACGTATATATGGATAGCTAGACCCTCATGGTGATTCAGTAACCCATTGGCATGAGTGAATAGGAGGGACTGAAATCAACACCTACCTAGATAGTCAAGAACTATCATTGGAATAAGAATAATCTGGTATTACTAATAAATAGGTATTGGAATTCCTTCTTCCTTACATGCGTGTTTTCCCGGATGTCGTCTCTTCCACTCCTCCTTAACGCCTGCTATCCCAAAACTTATCATGCCGAAAATCATCGCTGGGTATTACCTATCGGGTGTTGTACATCTTTCCTTCTTCCAAAATCAAACACTAGATCAAGCTGAGGGGCATGGTTCTTTCCTCATCGAGTACTGTTAGCATTCTGTTTCGAGAAGCCAAATGCTGGAGGCTTTCCCTTCCGCTTCCAAACTCAAACATAGGATCTGATTCGAAATTGTGGCACTTTTCCTCATCACTGCAATTTTGGCGGCAGCTTAATTGAAACCAATATACAGCCTTATGCTGCGAAGGGAGTTGACCCAGATCATTGTTCCAATGTTCCTTGATATCGCCAAATGACAAATGTTACTTAGTGTTCCTTAAGCACATGAAGTAAAGTTCTCTTCTCAAATGAACATACTGTGAAAAACGTAGGAAAGAGCTGAAAGTGTATTTCATAATGCTTGACAATTGTTTTCCAATCTTTACATATCCAGATATCGACCAAAGAAGGTATTGATTTTTGTGTTATCGCAACTGTCTTGCAGCTTGCACATGTCCCATGGACTCCCTTCTCGGCTGCTTGCTCAAAAATGCGGTCCTTCTCCTGTTGCTGTTGAGTGCTAGCCTTCGCCCAATATTTCCGAAACAAACACAGCTGCAAAAGAGAACACTAGCAATCCATATACCAGCCTCGAGGTTGCCCCTTGTAACTAGTTTCTTAGATTCTGCCTCTGAGTAATCAGCCGGTTGATGAGATACAGTATTGTTCTTCATGGAAGCGGCCGGACTGGGCATCAAGTCTGAGTTCGATGCTAGGAGAAGTACACTTCCAGTAGCCCCAACTGCGGCTGAAAATGCAAGTCCAGGTTTAGAACGATCAATAAGATACCACAGGACTGGATTTACAAGAGCCAGGGCTAAGGAGGCTTGCATATCGGATGCCCAAGGTAATTTGCGCTTACAAAATGGTTAGTGAAACTGAGTACAAAAACTGAAAACAGGACGTACAATGGCATAAGCAATTCCCACAAAAGCGCCCACGCTTCTCACTGCTAGTATCCAGTCTCCCCCAACAACACCCTGCGAATTGCTAACATCGGTTGCTTCTTCCGAGGGAGTACGAGTGGAGGATTCAAAGGGGAATTGCACGCTTTCCTCCCAGAATTTGTCGACCAGTGGTAATATACTTCCCAACCCTACCCCAGCTATGCCCCAAAATACAAGATATTTCCAGTCATGGCTAGGTTTTATAATTGTCTCCACTTGAAGTGGTGCTAGATGTCGGTCATCGTGTAGATGTTTGACAAGTAAACCATACAAGAGTCCTAAGCCGAATAATAGCACAGACCTGAAGACTCTGGAATATATAGTAGCTGACTCTGAGGTAGGAACGTCGGCAAAAGATTGTCTTCGATAGACTGGAGGGCTGCGTTCTCGTTGGGGACTTTCAGCGCCTGTTCCCCAAGGTGTGGAAGGCGTCTCTGGCTCAAAATCACCATGGCCAGTCGCCTCGTATATTCCACCTAAAGTGGAGGATGTCAAATCGAGAACGGAGTGAGTGCGGCTTGGTGCTTCAATGAACTCGGATAAAGAGGTAAGAGAAGAACTTAGAGTTTGAAGGGTAAGGGAATGTGCCTCGAAAGGCCGACGCGGCTTGGGGCGATAGATATGCGGGGCAGCCATTGGGGTTTTGCTATCGTAATAATACCAAGGCGGGTGGTAGTCGAAGATACTCTCTTCCCAAAATCTATCCGGCGTAATGAGTAGCAGCTGATGTGGAAGAGCTGCTTTCAGTCAACAAGATGTAATACACACATATCAATCGGTGGCCTAATGTCTATCTTCTTGTACACAATTGACTGGAGCCTGGTTGAGGTGTCTTTGAGAATGCGAAGAGCAATTGCCAAGCTTGGGAGAGTTACCTGTCGACGTGTTACGTGGACCTCAAATGTGCCTCCTTACTTTGTACGTATACACCAATGAAGCTTCTCAGGGTCAACAATTGACAAAGGAGAGAGAGAGAGAGAGACGAGATGTATGAGGGAGACTTTCGAAGGACTAGGCAGGTAATAGAGACGATATGTATGTTTTGTGATGGAGAAGTTCGGAGGGTTCTGCAGCAAAGTCGTCGGTAGAGAATCAATCAGTCCACCCATTAACATTTCACATGTCTAAGATGAAATGTTTGCCAAGAAATTGGTCGGAGGTCGGGTGCTGGAGGCACGGGACTTAGTGCTAGGATGATCGACTGGACTAAACTTTATCTGGGGTAAATTCCTTGTCGTTTTCCCCTCTCAACATGACATTGAACACCAGTGATTCGATCCGTGTTAATAATTCATGCATCTATCATAGGCTCGAGGGTCTTGAATCTTGATGAGTGGTTGGCACTGGCTGCCCGTTGTCATGCAAGAAAATTCCCCTCACTGGAATGAGCTGGCTCACAATCATCCACAGTCACCACTCAATGACGCATCTTGGCTGGGAACATGATGAGGTGTGGAATTCAAATATCTTCTTGTAATCTACATTGCTCCGAGAGGAAAGTTGGGTGGTGATGATGATGTCACTCATAACGTTTGGAAGCCTCAAGTGAGACAGCAGGAGTACGCAATAAAATTCTGTGGTTCGAGCAGGGACAGGAAGATCAGAACACCAAAAGCACCTCCTCTCCCATCTCTTCCGTATTCGATGCCAAATCTGATAATGGCTGAACATTGTCTGCTTTTGAATACCAAACAGATATATTCACAAGGGTTTGACTTGTTATTAATCTCCGGAGTCTTTCCAAATTTAGGATGTATATTGACATTATTGTTCAAAACCAGAATGTCAGTGTTTCGATGCATGTTTCCATGAGTGATTGCACACACGGATTTATCTCCGAACTCATCTCCCTCTATGGAAGTTAGCTAGCAAGGAACACAGTCATAGCGGCAAATGCTTTTCTCTAGTGTGGAGATTTTTGGCACAGAGCAGATGTATAAAATCACTATTATGGGCGTGCACTATCGAAGATCTTTGTCGAGAAACAAGCCGGCAAGGAACTCGAGAACAGACTTGATACGAGGATTTCGCAGGCTTCCATCCAACGCTCCCGGTAAATTGCTGTATGTTGTAGTATGTTGTAGTATGTTGTAGGTTTCAGGTGCACAGTGAGATTGAACATGTGCCTGATGGTGAAGCACAAGCAAATTGAAGAGAGTGAGCTTATCGTTTGATCGTAAATAGCACCGGTTGCAACTCCGAGTTCATATATTGGAGCTCGACGGGGCTAAAGAACACACGAGGAACACCAAGAATTCGAGGTAATCGTCAGGTGACTATTGCGTGATTAAAGCGGCATGCTTCTTTCTAAAGGCGGCCTGCAAGAAGCAATACCCATATGGCAAATCCCTGCAATAATTTTAACTCTCAAAAGTTCCCAAGAGCTTTTTTCTCGAAATCCGACTTCTCATCAACCTAACAAAAAATCAACTCAAATCACAAAATGGCAAAAAGAAAGAGAAATACTACTGAATCGGCGCCTGCTGTCACAGCACCATCAGTACCCACGAAGAAATTGAAGCCAACTGCAACACCAAAGACCAATTCCTCCAAGCCCACTACCATTCAAATCATCACTGGATCTTACGACCGAGTCCTCCATGGTATCACCACAACAATTCGCTCAGACGATGACGTCCAATTCGCAGATACCTTTCTCTTTAATGCGCATACCTCTGCTATTCGAACTCTCGCACTCTCTCCTCCCTCTGCTCCAGTCCCCAAACAATCACAAAAGATCATTCTCGCAACCGGCAGTACTGACGAGCGCATAAATCTTTACCACATCTCCGCGCACCCTCCATCCAAGATATCAGTTCCTGCAATTCCCTCTCTTACAGCGAAGGCGGTTGTGGAAAATCCACAAAACCGCGAACTTGGCTCATTACTTCATCATGCCTCCTCAATCACCGCCCTTTATTTTCCCACTCGAAGTAAGCTGATGAGTTCTGCGGAAGATTCGACAATTGCTGTTACGAGGACCAGAGATTGGAGTCTATTGAGTACTATTAAGGCGCCGATTCCGAAAGCTGTGGGTAGACCTAGTGGTGATACTGCTCCGCTTGGGGGACAACCAAGTGGAGTTAACGACTTCGCCGTGCATCCAAGTATGAAGCTCATGCTTAGTGTTGGGAAGGGAGAAAAGTCCATGAGGCTGTGGAATTTAGTTACAGGAAAAAAGGCGGGTGTGTTGAATTTCGAGAGAGAGATGTTAGTCGAGGTCGGGGAAGGCAGATTTAGTAGTGGAGAGGGAAGGAGAGTCGCATGGGGTAATACGAAAGAGGGCGGGGAGGAATTCTGCGTAGGATTCGAGAAAGGAATATTGGTTTTCGGAATGGACTGCAAAGTTAGGTGTAAGGTGGTGCCAACACCAAGGTCCAAAATTCATCAGCTCTCCTACGTGCAAGTGGGAGATGACGAAGATTCTCAAGTCCTGGCCGTCTCAACAGAGGATGGAAGAATTTTGTTTTATTCCACAAATGCCGGAGACGTAGAAACGACAAAAGCTGCCGAAGGCAAATCACAACCAATACCCGCCGCTAAGTTATTCGCACAACTTGGTGGTAAAGATAGCGGAGTGACTGGACGTATCAAGGATTTCGCCGTCTTGAACATTGGAGAAGGTTCTTCCAGAGACATCCTGATTGTGGCAGCAAGCAGTGATGGCGCTGTCAGACTATACAAATTATCCGCAGTCAAAGATTTGGCGCAAGTTGGAGAGAGCGTAAACCAAGTCGGAAAACTAATTGGTACATACGAGACCGGAAATCGCGTTACATGTTTGAAAGCGTTCGTCATGTTGCCAACTCCCGAAGGCGCAGAAGATGAAGAAATTGAGATAAATGAGGAGGACGAGGATAGCGCGGATAGTAGTAGTGATGATAGCGAATAAGATACTCTCTGATGAAGGATTTCCATCGATTTTGAGTTTTGTTGCAGTGTCCTGATTCTTATTTGTGATTGAGTCATGGGAGAGTTCTTACAAGAGTGAAAGCAGAGCTTTGCCATTTGAGCCTCTGGCTTGGGACGAGTTACATGACAAGTATAACACGCGTATCAAAATCTAAGACGAGATCTAGTAAGATCAATAATACATTGCTACTCTTGATCATTAGAACGTTGAAAGAAGAATAGCATCTTCACCAAGGGACGTTCGGTCGAATTTGAATATAGGAGATATAGCTTCCGAACATCCCACAGCGCTAGATATCCCTCCTAGCATGTATTCGATTCTTGTGCCTCAAACTCGCTTTCCGTCATACGATTACCCTGTCCATCCTGTATTTCTAGTAGGTATTTCCATGGGTTTCAACTTCCTTTGTGTATGGGACTCGATTCGAGAAAGAGAAAAAAATTGATCTAATGAATAAACATGAGTTTTTCGGGGGTGGAGTTTGCTCGTACATGTATTCGTGATCTTTTGACCACTAGGTGTACGGTACACATGTGAGATAAGAGCTTAGGGGCGTACCGTCACTAGACATGGGAATAGCTCGTTGTAGAGTGATAGCTATTTTTGAAACAGCAGTAGAAATAATCATTCTTTTCGTTCCTTCCTAGATTGGTGTGTCAGCTGGCTGGGAATTCGATTATGTGGTGAGCTTTGGGATGCAGTGTTATCATCTGGTTGCAATAGAGAGGTGACCTCTTTCAATATATAACAACTATTGGTAATAGCATGACACGGGTAAAACGTCTGTATTTGTGGGCTAGGAGGTTGTAAATAGACGGTGTGTGAATATCATGAGTGGTAAGTCGAATCTTGCAGATGTTTCTGGTGATGAGTTGTTTCGATATTTCCTGGCTAGAAAGCTAGTCATTTGCTGGTGGAGGGGGGGTCAAAAGTGTGAGGTTTCTGTAGACTGGTTGTGTTGGTATGTAGAAATATTTTGAAGTATATTAGTCCTGTTACATAGCTCTCTTTCTGATATTATCGCAACTATATGGTTTTGCGTATTGAAATCAGCCAGTTTGGTCCCTTCGAACCAGACTAGGATCCAATTTTCACAGCTAAATGGATAGTCAAGTGTCCGATCCATGGAATTAAATTGGTTCTCCAAAGCTCGCATGTAGTATTGAATATACCCGTCTCCACTTTAGAGGAGAGTGGACGTGATCCGGCGGCGGGTGAGTTGAGTATTCATTATGTCTTTGAGTTACAGGTAAACGATTTTGCTGTCACTTGAAATACAAATTGGACATTCAGGCTTAGCTTTTGATCTGGGGGTTTACGATAGCTACAGTATAAAATTTTGGGTATTCAAGAAGTATCTGATCATCGTAGAGATATTGTTCAATAAAGAGAAAAACGAACAATTTCGGGGCTTTGGCAACAGACGAGATGTGTAGAAGCACGATCGAATATGACTTTCCAGGTAAATTTGGGCCATGGTTCTCAGCTGCCATCACCCATCTCTGCTGTACTGAGGAGCCGAGCAAGTACGGCTGTCAAATGCAAATCGAGGTGATATATCCCAGAATACAAGCATCGAAACAATATAAGATACTTCGCATGCGAACCTTATGAGCGATGACCGCAATAGAGTTTCATCTAGGTAGCAAATTTACTACGCCACCTAGTCTTGAGATAGCTTGAGATCTTGAATTCCACACTGGTAGACTCCTGGAGTAGGCAGAAACTGTGCTTCTAGGCCCAAGGATCAGAGTACAAGTCAAGTTCCTGACATCAGACCTACCATCCTATTCGCACAAGAAATCGGAATGGATTTCAAGGCGCGGAAAGGAGAAATGAACCGATTATGAACAATGCTTTGACGGAACTGACGTCCGATTTTTGGCCAGACACTGTCAGTTCTAGCAAATCCCCAGGTCGAATTAACAAAATGGGAGAATGATTTGATGATGTGCATACAATCTACCTACATAGCCAGCTTGATTACAGACAAAACATGCTCTCATGATCTAGCAGACAATCTGCCTAGGCTTTGCCTCCAGGGACGGAAAGCAGCACTAAGATGAACTCTTTTTCAACATTGGATGCAGCCAGGTACTTCACGGATGATTTGCCAGCAATGAAGTCGAGACCAACAAACATGGACAAATTGTTGCGCTAAATTCCACGAATGCCCAGACTGGAAATAAACGAGCTTCCTGCAAGATTGTCTGTGGACGACTGTGAGTGAAAAGAGAGAAAAGATATTCGCACGTTTAATGTAATGACAGGAAATTCTGCTATTGACACAAACCAGGGGATATAAAGTGAGGTTGGTATCATTCCAACACTAGGGAGACGGTTACCTTGCATGAGAGCTGGTTATAAGTCGGGGCCAGGCCGAATCCGAATCAGATTGAATGCCAAATGCCCCTGACTATCAATTTGCGGAGATCCCGTTTTCTTGCAGATTCAAATCTGAGTGGAGCATCGATAGTTTGTCATTCAGATAAGAATCCAGAGCTCTACCGAGCCATTTCAAAAGACCCCTCTCAAAAGTCTCACAGTCTCAGCCGACCATACCAGCCATCAAATGTTCCTGTGGAACAACAGCCTCCAGCGCTTTAACTGCTTGCCTAACATTATCGCCATAATCGACTGAGGGTCCAGAACTTCCCATCGTCATTGCCATTCGACCGGTTGTGTCGGTGACAATCATGTTCAGCATCATGGTTCGTCCACAGACTTCTTGAAATACTTTTAATGCAGCATTTTCACCTGTGCCTATTGTGGGGGTCAGTTGAATGGTAACACTCGAGGAGCATTTGGCCACAAAAGTATCTCAACAGTCCAAGGCTGAAAACCCATTTCAATCACTTAATTGGGTTCAGGAATTGGAAGCCTCCAGATATGGTGTATCAAATGTCGGGCTGTAATCTGGACCACTGTGACCCCTATACACTGCGAAAAACAGGACAGAAAAAGTAAATACCTGGTGGTCCTTGGCGAAATTGATCGGCATGTTGGAGAAGACGTCCATTGAGAATGTTATCATATTCGAGAAGCATATATTCACCACGTTTTACAAAGTCCCAGAGAAAGTAGATACTCGGGTTTGGGTTGTTCGAGCTCCAGAGGGGATGTGCTTCTAATGCTCTGTGTTTCGATTAGTATTGGCAAAAGAACATTTGGGAAGGGAAGGACGGATATACTCTATGATTTTCTCTAAATGGGTCTTGATATCATCTCGAAGTTGAGTAGGGATGGGCGTCATGATGGGTCTTCTCTTCTTCTTGCTAAGTTTTGGAGGAATATCAAGTGGGAGAAGAGAATGTATTGATGGAATGGTGAATGTAGCTCCCTTTGTGTGATTGCAAAGTAGGTAATACGATTGGTTTCCTCGTTTTGGTTATCTACACGTTTTCATGTTTCTAAAGAGATGCAAAGATCGACAATCAACCTGATATGTTAAGGATTGACGTGAACACGCTAATCAGTGAATCAGATGCGTACAATTAGAACTTGTATAGACATGTGTGTTGAATATCATAGTGAATCCTTCGTGCCCAACTGTACCTCCCAACCTACCTAGATCAATAGGTGTACTCCAGACCATTGGCATCAAGGGCAGGGTGATATTGCACGCCATGAACCTCTCCATGAAGCCAAATGCATCGGTGTAACGAATGAGTGTTACCACGATCCAGCGAACATAGTATCCAAAACCGTTGATACACTTAATCATACTCATTTGTGGTACATAAACCCTTGATCCCAATAATGTTCCATGAAACTTGGAATGAATGAGCCGTTGCATCAATTTTGGTTGAATGAAGGGTTGTCCTGTCTTCCCACTCAACCTACTCGCCGGCACGTACCTCACCAGCTCACTCACCACTTCCCCTATTTAAATGAAACATCGGCAGAAGGAGGGAAAAAAGCGCCGACGATCTGGCCAGAAATGATCCGTGCACATTGCTGACTCTCCAATCAAGACTAGTGCCCCCTCCATTAGCGTCTCTCAAACTCAACACGCTAAGGTACTGGTTAACGTAACTTTGTTGTATCTTAGTTGTCACCTTCGTACCTGGTGAAACTCAATTGTAAAAACATTTTCTCTTTCTCTTTTCTTTATACTCGAAGGAAAGTTGAAAGGAAAGATGACTTCCAACCCTCAGAGTACCAATGGCTCTGAGAGCGAATTCGAGTTCATCGAAACCCCAAAAGCTCCCACACCGACCTTTGAAAAGTTCGAGCCATGTGGTGTAAGGACAACAGCTGTAAGTTGATGAAAAAAATTCCAGAGTTTCCTCATATCTGTCAACTCGGATTTCGAGCAAACACAAAGGTCAATTGAATCTAACGTGCCATGGCAATTAGTACCCCGCTATCAAGAATGCTCCTCTGCCTGCAGATGCTTCTGGCAATGATAGTTTCTCGAATACCCTCCTTTTCTCCCTCATTGGGGGTGTCCCTCTATACTTCTCCTGGAAGGTTGGTGGTGGATTCAAGACTACCATCTTCTTTGGTCTCATCACCACCATCCCCATTCTCCTCGCATTCTGGACAGTTTTCTCCAGCTTCTCCCCACGCAAGAATGAAAAGGCCAAGTACCCAGGACGTCCAGTCGAGCATTATCTCACCTTTAAGAACGAAGCCGATAAAGTAAAATACAGCGGAAAGAACAAGATTCCTATGGAGACTTTCCACAACATGTACTTCGACGGAGATGTCGACTTTAACGGTGATGCTCTCGAGGTTCTCGAGTACCGTCATGACTGGGCAAGCTTCAAATTCACAATCAGTCTTTTCAAATACGTCTTCTTCAACTTTGCACCAGAAGTTATCATGCATACTCGTTCCCAAGGTAAGTGGCAGAAGGTCTTCCTTTACGTGAAAACTACTAACGATGTCGCAGATGAGGAACAAGTCCGTGATCACTACGATCGGGGTGACGACTTCTACGGCTGGTTCCTTGGTCCACGAATGATCTATACCTCCGGTGTTATCTCTGACATTAACCGTGAAGAAACATTGGAGGAATTGCAGGATAACAAGCTCGCCATTGTCTGTGAAAAGATTGGTCTTAAGCCTGGTGAGAAGATGTTGGACATTGGTTGTGGATGGGGAACCTTGGCCAAATTCGCCAGTGTTAACTTCGGTGCAAAGGCTACTGGTATCACTCTTGGTCGTAACCAAACTGCCTGGGGTAACAATGGACTTCGCAAAGCTGGTATTACTGAAGAACAGAGTAAGATTTTGTGCATGGATTACCGTGATATTCCAGTCCCTGAGGGAGGTTATGACAAGATTACATGTCTCGAGATGGCTGAGCACGTTGGTATCCGACACTTGACAAGTTTCTTGAAGCAGTGTCACGATATGCTCGAGGACGATGGAGTCATGTTCCTTCAAGTTGCCGGTTTGAGAAAGACCTGGCAATACGAGGATCTCATCTGGGGTCTTTTCATGAACAAATACATCTTCCCTGGTGCTGACGCTTCTACTCCTCTCAACAACTACATCAATTCTCTCGAGAGCGCTGGATTCGAGGTTAAGGGTGTCGATACTATCGGTGTTCACTACTCAGCAACATTGTGGAGATGGTACAGAAACTGGATGGCCAACAAGGAGAAGGTTGTCGCTAAATACGGCAACAGATGGTTCAGAGTAAGTTTTTATCATGATTGCATGAATGGTCGTACATACTGACAAGAACAGATTTGGGAATACTTCCTCGCTTCCTCTACTATTATCTCCCGTCAAGGATCTGCCACCTGTTACCAAATTACCTTGGTGAAGAATCTCAACTCTGTACACCGTATTGAGGGAATCGCAACACAATTCGGATTGTCTGGTGCACTAGCTGCCGCCAAAGTCGATGTTCAGGCATACCGATCCAAGAAAGCTGCAGGTGGTGTCAGTGAAGATGTCGCCAGCGCATAAATAATTGAATGAATGAATGACTATATTACAATCGGTAAAAGGGTTTGGAGAGCCCAAGCAAGATATTCAAGTATCTATATATTTATCGATGGGAATACACAGAGCTAGGTGTGTGACTGTATTCGTGGCTATATGCCAGAAGGAGATGAAGAGCCAGACCTCATGTAGAAAAGCTTCAAGCTTGTGGTATAGCCTAGGTGATGCAAGTACTTGTGTACCTGAATACATGTAGCTTCAATCAATGATTTTTCCCACCAAATGATTAAAACTGATTCAAATACACGAAACTTTTCCAATGATTGGCTTCAATTGACGTTGAAACATGAATGTTGAATGATGATACGATGCACTTTACTTCAGCCCCTTTAACATTTTGTCGCAAAATCGGTGAAACTTGGGTTGTATGTATTTGTATATTAAAGATCGCTAAGCCCAGCCTCTATGGTAACAGATTACCTGAGCTTCGTCATTTCGACCCCCGGACCGTGATCTTCTACCAACCTCGAATCCATTCCTTCAAATAAATGTCACAAATCTATCTTTCTTCATACCTATTTCTTTTTTGTTCATACTCATAATGTATTCGGGTTCGAACTCGTACCTTGGTGGTAACACCGGCCGCCAACCACCACAGCAACCGCAACAACAATATGGTGGTTTCCAGCCAAACCAAGGTTTCCAACCACAGCAGACTGGTTTCCAGCCACAACAGACTGGTTTTCAACCTCAACCCACAGGATATGGAAATGCGGCTCCTCTACAACCCAATTTCACCGGTTATCCACTTCAACCACAGCCTACGGGATATTCTCAGCCCTCTCAAGCAGGCTTCCCTGGAGGCCAGCAGCAACAGCAGCAGTTCAACAATGCTCCTCAACAGCAGAACTTCCAAACGGGAGCTCCCCCAATCCCGCAGATTCCGCAGCAATTCCAGCAGCCTCAACAAACGCAACAAGCTCAACCGCCCCCTGCACCTCCTGTCCAGCAACCGCAAGCGACCGGATTTGCTGCAATGGCAGATTCATTTAAACCTGCTGCTGCAGAGCCATCAAAGCCAAGAGGACGCAGAGCCTCTAAGGGGGGAGCAAAGATACCTAGTATAAGACTTTCCTTCATTACAGCCCAAGATCAAGCAAAGTTTGAAACTCTTTTCAAGTCCGCTGTTGGGGATGGGCAAACACTTTCTGGAGAGAAATCGAGGGACCTTTTACTACGCTCAAAACTAGACGGGAACTCACTGTCGCAAATATGGTAAGCATCAAATTACTCAATGGATATAGTATTGTGCTTATGGTCATTATAGGACGCTCGCAGACACTACAAGATCTGGACAGCTACATTTTCCCGAATTCGCATTGGCTATGTACCTCTGTAATCTCAAGCTAGTCGGCAAGCAATTACCATCCGTGCTTCCCGATGTTATCAAAAATGAAGTTTCTAGCATGGTGGATATCATAAACTTCGCTATAGATGATGATGCACCAGCGGCAACGAATGCGCCCAATTTTGATGGTCGACAAAACACCGCGACACCTCCGACTATCCAACAACCACAGCCAATGGCGTCTAATTCCGCCCTTCTCACTGCGCAAATGACAGGTTACCCTGGACAGCAGAATAACTTTGCGGGTGGATTCCAACCGCAACAAACAGGCTTCCAGGGCCAAATGCAAACAGGCTTTTCTGGACAGCAAGGGGGATTGCAACCTCAGCCAACTGGATATAATCAGATGTCAAACCCTCAAGCAACGGGCTATAACGGACCGCGCCCTCCAATGCCTCCTATGCCATCTAACTTCAGTTCTCATTTATCTCCCGCTCAGACGGGTATGCAAGGTGGAATGATCGCGCCATTGAATAGCCAGCCTACAGGAGTCGATGGCCAATGGGGCTTGGTAAATGCGCCAGCCCCCAATATCGATCTACTACATTCTCGGATGATGCCGCAACAGGGTCGAGAACAAGGCAACTTTACTACGGCTGGTATAACAGGCAATGCTGAAATTCCATGGGGAATTACGAAAGAAGAGAAGACTAGATATGATCCCGTTTTCAAAGCTTGGGATGGTTTTGGTAAAGGATATATTAGCGGTGATGTCGCTATTGAAGTTTTTGGGCAGAGTGGTCTCGAGAAGCCTGACCTGGAGCGCGTATGGACCTTAGCAGATCACGGCAACAAGGGAAAGCTCAACATGGATGAATTCGCGGTTGCCATGCATTTGATTTATCGAAAGCTTAATGGATATCCTCTACCGGCCCAACTACCCCCGGCGCTCATACCCCCTTCCACTCGTAACTTCAATGATTCGATTGGGGCTGTCAAATCTTTACTTCATCAAGAATCTAATTTCCGCAAGAACTCTGGTGCTACCCTTTTGCCACAAAAGACTGGAGTGAGCTACCTCAAAAATCATTCTTTCCGTGGTGACGCTACCCCAGGTCGTACAGGTCGTAAAGACGCTACAGTATACAAAAATAACGACGATGACGTTGGATATAAATCTAGTGCTCGTCGCAGACTCGGGGCCTCTTCTCCACGGCCTTCGTCTCCGGGATCAACAACTTCTAACGATGATCTTTCACTAGACCAGCTTAGAAAGAAAATCGCGGAGAGACAAGTGATACTAGATGCAATTGATTTCAAGGCCGAAAATGCTGCAGATGAAGATGATGCTCTTGATCGTAAAGATCGTCGTGAAGCAGAGGATCTTTATCACCGCATTCGTCGTATTCAAGAGGACATCGATGCGCATCCAGATGCATCGTTGCGTAACGTTGATTCCGGCGCCGAGCGTCGTGCTTTGAAAAGACAGTTGCAGACATTGACAGATAAACTTCCAGATATTGCTTCGCGTGTCAGAAGAACGGAAAGAAGCATTGCTGATGCCAAGCTTGAACTATTCCGTCTAAAGGATGCCAAAGCTCACCCTGGGAGTGCCTCTAGTATTGTTGGAACTGGTCCTGGCGGCTCTATCACTGAATCAGATAGACTCAAAGCAAGAGCCAAGGCTATGATGCAACAACGTTCTGCCGCTCTCACTGGTAAGAAGATTGAGACGAGTAATGATGACTTGGATGCGCCAAAACGCCTCGAAGAAGAAAATCTCAAGATTCGAACTGAGAAGGAAAACAACGAGCGCATGGTTCAAGATGTTGAAGAGAGTGTTCGTGATTTTTCACGAGGACTGGAAGATAGTCTCAAAGATGGTGGTGAGAGCTCGTCCAGTGAGCATGAGAAGAGACGTTGGGAGGATGGGCTAGGTGTTGAGGATGAAGTCAAGGACTTCATCTTCGATTTGCAAAGGAGCAGCAGGAGTGCCAGAGTTCGAACTGATGATCGCAGCAGAGAGACTCCTCGTACTGAAGCGTCTCATGCTAGCCCTGCACCAACAGCTCGTAGTGAAACTCCATCGTCGCAGCCATCATCTACACCAACCCCTGCTGGAGGTTCATACTCGCAATACAAGACTCCCGAAGATAGAGCAGCTTATATCAAGCAACAGGCCGAGAAGCGCATGGCTGAACGTCTAGCTGCTCTTGGTATCAAAGCACCATCTAAATCTGGAGAAACAACACAACAGAGATTGGAACGTGAAAAGAATGAGCGTGCAGCCAAACTCAGACAAGCAGAAGAGGAAGATGCTAAACGTGAAGCTGAGAGGCAAGCTAGGATCGCTGAAGAGCAGGGTGTACCTCCACCTGCCCCTGAGCAACCAAAGGAAACAGCGAAAAAGCCACCTCCACCTCCTTCAAGGAAGGCCGCAAGAAGTGACGCTAGTGAACGCAAGGCTGAAGAGGAGAGAATCATAAACGAGCAAAAGGCACAAATTATTGCCACAAATGAGCTAGAGTAAGCGAATCTTGTACCCGACATCTTCTACACTGCTAACATCCACAGGGACGATGCTCAACGACAAGAGGCCGAGCTTGCAAAGGAACGCGAGGCCGCTCAGGCTCGTGTCAAGGCCTTGGAAGACCAAATGAAGGCCGGGAAATTGAAGAAAGAAGAGGAGAAAAAGAAGAGAAAGGCTCTCCAGGCTGAGACAAAACAACAAGAAGCTCGTCTCGCAGCTCAACGCGCAGAAATTGAAGCCGCACAAGCACGTGAGCGAGAATTGCAACGTCAACTTGAAGCTATTGATGATTCAGATTCATCTGATGATGACGAAGGTCCTGAGCAAGTTACCCCTCAAGCATCAACACCTACTCAAGGAAGTCAAGAGCTTGAGCGCAAAGAACCTTCTCCACCACCTCCTCCACCTTCAATTCCAGTTGTTGTATCACCAGTCCCTGCTATTGCAACAACAACTAGTCTTCCATCACCAACCCCACAAGTTACTAGCCCTGTTGTCAGCCCTCCAGTTGATACAGAGACCCGCAATCCTTTCTTAAAGAAAATGGCTCAATCCGGTGACGCATCTACAGCATCTACTGCATCTAACAATCCATTCCATCGTCTTCCTGCTCAAGAGCTTTCTACACCTGCACCAATTCAAGTTCAACCAACAGGTAACAGGCCATCTCGCGTTCGTCCAGAAGAAGATGATTGGGATGTCGTCGGATCTGACAAAGAGGATGATTCCTCTGACGACGAAGGACCAGGTGCAGGTGGTGCGCGTCATTTGGCATCGATCCTTTTCGGAACCATGGCACCTCCTCGTCCATTGTCATCCATGGGTAACGAAGCTACATCTGCGCCTGAATCTCCTGCTGTAGCATCTCCACCAGCGGCAACCCCCCCACCTCCACCAGTACCTAACTTCAATGCACCGCCACCTCCCCCAATGCCATCAGCCGGTGCGCCAGGTGGTCCTCCTCCGCCACCACCTCCTCCACCAGGGATGGGTGCTCCACCTCCACCACCAATGCCCCCAATGGGAGGCGCTTCTGCTCCACCAGCAGGTGTACGACCAGCGGGTCTCTTGGGTGAAATCCAGATGGGGCGATCGTTGAAAAAGACACAGACTAAAGACAAAAGTTCAGCTGCTGTTGCTGGAAGGGTTTTGGATTAAATACCTTTCAAACCATTGAGAAGAGACAATATGAAATGGAGGTTTGTGATTCGCGAGCCTAAGAACATGGGTTGTATCATAAATTACTTTTGGTTCATAGTATTGGGCAAGGGGGCGTAGGTGTGGAAGGTGCGAAACAGGAAAGATAAGAGACGAGCATAATTTGTAGTCGAAGTAGCAATTTGAAAATATTCGTTCGTTTTGATAGTCAGTTGATGCTCTTATCACCAGTGCAAGTCTTGTGGTTTTGCGTTTGGAAATGATATTTATTCACGGTCTCGATTCCTATCTTCACATTTTGATCCATCTGAGTCTTATTGTCACAGCAGAGTCCATTAAAATTCCTTCCGCGAGTGATGCATAGAATTATGGAGCGTCGACTAAGAAACTTGAGGATGTCAGGTTGCAGGTGGTACTAAAACAGTATTATACCACGTTCGTTAATCTTTCCAAAGAAGAAAATAAAGTCTTCGTATGTTGCGTTTGGGATGAATACAGGGGAATTATAGTACCCTGTGGGGCACTACGTATAGTTAATTAACTAGTTAACCCCAGATGTCAAATCTGACGTGCTTTACTCAAACAACCATTCTCTTTCCTCCATTCCAGAGCATTGTTCATGATAATCTCTATGACTTTAAAACGGTGCTCCAATAGTTTTGTCCCGCAATTCATCCACCTGTCCATAAATCAATTGTTCGCTCGCCCATGCCCTATCTTCTGGATTCATTCTCTCCAGCATCTCCCTAATTCTAGCTTCTGCCTCCTCCTCCATCCTCGCTTGGGACATTTTTTCCGTGTCTCGATGGGATAATGGAAAACTTCTGAACGGCATGGGGAACCCCGGTATATCTTCCATGACTCGCATTTCCAGGTCCCCGCACTTTCCAGACTCAAATTCCCCTCCATTGTATACTGAATGAGGCCATACGGTCGGTCTCGATTTGCGTTTTCGATGAAACCAGGAGAATCGCAAGCGCGAAGTTTCTGGGCTCAAGGTCGAATCGTCATCCCTCACAGGGTGTAAGAAGCGTTTTGGAACGGGAAATTTTAAGCAGAGGATGAGGATAAAAGCGACAAATACGCTCACTGAAGCGACTATAACCGGTACTACAACTGCCGAATTAATATCATTTGAGCCAAAAGGTTTTGTAGGCAGCGAGGTATCTGTCGGGGAGGTAGGTACATCGACGGGAGTAGCGATGGATAGAATATCCGCCATTGTCAAGGCATATCGGGAAGCCAAGAGCGAGACTAAAAATACTAAACGTCGCATCGTGAGACGGTGAGTCCTTTTGCCTGATTCGAGGGCGCGAGGAACGACATTTGTGCTCTGCACAAAGTAGCACAACAAACGAGGCAAATAGAGCAAAGGGCTCAAGTATGAGCGAAACACGGATATTTATGGGAACTTGTTGCAGCGCTCCTCGGGAAAGATGGCTAAATGCGAGGGCACCACCTAGTAGAGTCTCATTTGTCTGGAGAAGGAGAGGTCCACACGGAAGACTAGCTGGAAGAGAATCATGGTTATGATTTTATCCTAGCTTGCTTCCTCCGCTGCAACCCCCGCAAATACTTCCTTCACCGTACCGTGAACTGCTAATTCTGTGCCACCGTGGTTAAGGATTCCAATTGATGGCTGAGGAAATCTAGCCTGTTTTACGAAATGCAAATTGCTATGCCTCCTCAATGCAGCGAGTGAATGAGTGGCTTGTGAGATACTAGATTTTAATTTTTGTTGAGTACTATCATAGTATTACATCCTAGCTACTGAAGGGTTACACTGCATTTTTGATATCGATAATTGGAACATCTCTGTACTTGAGATGTTTCTTCTACCTGGAACCCAGTACTATATCAATACACTTCTCTTTTGATGCACCCCATTTATCGCAGGTACAATAAGTTTAATCACAATTACACACATAGTAGTGCTTACTAGCAGCCTATTGAGGATCATAACCAACTATCAGCTTATGTATCTAGTAATTCTCAAGTAGACTAGACTTAATGAATACCTCCAGGAGAAGTGCTGAGCCACATTTATCCAGAAATCAAGCACATGGTCTTACGATATAAATATACATGCGATTTCTCTCATGGTTCTATCAGTCCCAACTCTCGAGCAATCCAGTAGTTTGGATTAGCGAAATAATATACGCCAGGTACAGTCCACACTACAATGACTGATTGGTGAAATGCACTCAAAATGCCTCTCATCGTTTCTGCACCACCCCGCTCAGCTCAGCAGATGAATCATCCATCAGTCTAGACAAAAATCGGTTAATCCCTCGTTTGCAAACCCACCTCACCTCCACACTCCTCCCTCGTAATTTCCCCGCAATCCTTCAGACTGATATCTTCCCGTCCCAAGTCTACGTGTGACTACTTCATATTTCTACAAATTTAACTAGCGAAACCATACTCCTCTCATGTCGCGAGACATCCTACCAACGGACCAACAGTAAGCAAGCAGACAAACAAAGATCTCTTCCCACCAGAAAATTCGCCCTCACATGCTCAATACTGCTACACCTTTTCGTGTGGATCCTAGCTCAGCCATGCGAGATGATTGGTTACATAACCCCGCGATGAGCAGCTGACAAGCCATCAAGCCGGAGATGTAATTGGTGGTAGGGGGTGCTGAGGATCTTTGGTATGCCATCTGCATGAATATTGTTAGGGCGTCTGCCGATTTTGCATGTACGTGGTGGATCGAGTCCCCTTCCCATTATTGTGGTGAGTTAGGCTTGGGTATAAAACTTGCTGTCGTCGTCCTAGCTCATCCAGACGGAAGAAAGACTCCGTTCCTCTGATCACACTTGTGATATCGATATCGAAATAATAATGTGTGTGAGATGGACAACTTGATTCGTAGTGGAAACGGTGATTGACAATCAAGACGGTTCGAGATCTTCTCATGATCACATGTATGTACCGACAACCAAGCATCTCGCATGCTCATCAACCAGACCCAACTACCAGATAGACGAGCCTGAAATTCCGATTTCTACATTCTGAGGTGATACTTAGGCACTAAATGAAATGTTCCCAAACTCGCAACCTTGGAATTTGAATACCCACCGAGTGCAGTGCCATCCTAGCTTGCATGCGCGCTGATACTAGTTTGATGCTGTGTCACCACTATAGACATTATGGGTAACTTGTCACCTCATAAATTGTAATATGCAAATACTGTTGCGGATGCCGAATACTACTGTACATAACCTTGGAAGTCGGTATGAATTATACAAACATCGGTAATGATATACAGCCGAAGAAATAGCCTCGCCGATGTTTTGGACCAAGGTGTGCCGAATCAGTATCATGAGTAGTATTATCTGATTCTCGGCTCATATGTTAGGTTCGATCAATGAACAATTCCTATTTGATTTTGTAGCGTCACTTGTTATGTGTATCACGAAGTCAGAAAATGATTTCATGTCGTTTTAGTGACATGACACAGAAATTCAAGTGTCCAAAACATACAAGATCGCCCATCCCCCATTACCTTGGGACTGAAACTGTGAATTTCAATATATGAACGCAAAAATTGGGATACGGACCGGAATACAGAGGATGTGAGTCTTACGATGTTCGAATAGACTTTATAGGGGGTAAGACATGAATCATATCACGGAATGCTAATAATCCCAAATTGGCACTGCAGTGCAGTTTTATGATTAGGGATGTAGCATGAAGAGCTACAGTAGTCTGGCAACATAGTATAATTTCTACCCGTCCTTTCTCCTCCAAGCATTCCCTCAAGTCCAAAGAGTCATGCGATGATAGAATACACAGTAGCAACCCAGTGTATGCCTCAATATTTGGAGAACGGACCCTTAAATAGCCAGTCACCCACCTGCTCTAATATTTCTTCCGTCCTGAGCTTCCGCATAGCCTCTGCATCGGGTCCCTTGTTATCCATCAAATCATGAGTGAAGGCATGGCGAACATCCCTCACTAGCGTCCATTTATAACCGTCCTTTTCAAAACCATACATTCCGTCTTCGCGTTCTTGTTCATTCAAATCAGCAAGGTTAAAAGCTGTATCTCTAGCTTCTCTGGCTAACATATCGTACTCTGCCCCTATTATATATATCCATTTGGGTATATCATTCCTGCTCACAAATCTAGTGCTCAATAATGGATCTCGAAGATTCTGACCAACAGGAATATGACCCCATTCGAATACTGGTCCAAAATCTGGCAGATCATCCAAGTCCTTTGCATTCCGATATGGGCGCGAGGCTTTCTTCTCGTCCGGTGTGAGCGTGAAATCCATCACTGGATACCAAGCCATTACCCCGTTCAATTTTTCCCGCAATTCAGGTACTTGAGCAGCGGACAAAGCCAAGTTTCCTCCTGCACTAAATCCTCCTAATACCACACGCTTCTTGTCAATATTCAGATCAGAATTTTCGATTGTGGCTTGCGCAATGGCAACAATATCGTTTGTCAATGCCGGGAATCTATTTGAAGGGGCCTGGCTATATTCAATGCTAACAACAATGACATTGAAACGATTCGCAATCTTAGCACAGATCTCATCATCGAATTCGGCAGACATCAAAGCATGCCCTCCACCGTGGAGATCGAGATATAGTGGGAGTGGTTCATCGTCAGCTTGCTTGGCCGTTGGGAGAAATATTCGGGTTCGCAGATTTGGCCGACAAGGGTATGCCAAGAGCTTGGTAGGACGAGATTCAGGAGGTGTTGGTCGTAGAAAGCGCAGGATTCTGAAGGTAATCACAATAGCTATCTTCAATCCCCAAAGCTGGATGAAATACCATGCGCGAGTGAGAAGTGGAAGTTGTGGCTGGAGCAGATCTTTATTCTCTTCAACGCATTCACGTCCATACTTGTTAGAAACCATCTTGTGATCTGAGAAATCGTAAATGCAAATTAAAACAAAGGGGCGCGCATTTTTAAATACTGCTCAGCAGGAAGATCTTATACCTAGCTTAAGACAGTCATCCTATTGGAGGATAACACAGCAAGTGCTAGGTTGCATTGGAAGCAATATCGCGCATTTGTGAAACTCTTCGATACGAATCAACTTACCATATTGTTTGTTCAACAGCCTCAATATAATATCGTATCGAGAGGGTTTCAAAAGACATGTTGTATGAAATCAGAATAAATGAGTAGCACTTGGAGCGAACCAAGCTTTATTTATCAACCTTAACTAACATGCCCCACCAAAGATCGGACGAAACACGTGATCGAAGTGGAGGGTAGACAGCAACCATTTTTATGACCAAAGTTCCCTACTGTTATTGGCATGAAGAAAGCTAGAAGTTGAAGACCAACATGGCAGAGAATATCAAGAGTCTGGTTGATTGGGCCACAGCTTCTGGGGCCTACCTTCACCCCGATGTTGAAATTTATAAAGACGTGGTAACAGGTTTATCGTTCAAGGCGCAACAAACGATAGCTCCCCAAACAAGTATTGTACGATGCTCGTACCAAATTTCTCTATCATATCTAAATGCAATTGGCACATATTCTCAATTTCCCTCTACGGATCCATTTCCTGTTGAGTTCTTGGAGAATTTGAAGCAGGATGATCCCAACATTGTTGGCCACTTCTTCCTCATACAGCAATACTTGAAGGGTGATCAATCCCCATGGTGGCAGTATATCAGACTACTTCCTCAGCCAAACGATCCCAAAAGCCTTGGGATTCCTATCTGGTGGCCAGAAGAAGATCAAGAATTCCTTACCGGGACAAATGCAGAACCTCCACTTCAGAAGCGAGAACAGATGTGGAGAGATCAGTGGAAGAAAGGGGTTGTGCTTCTGAGGGAATTGCCAAATCATAAAGAATACAGTTATATCTTGTATCAATGGGCTGCTACTATATTTGACAGTCGAAGTTTTCGACCATCCTTGACAGTTTGTCCTGAAGCTTTGACTGGGAGTTCCACAGATATGGATCTTGATCTAGATCACATTCGCAATGATAGGTTTTCGATCTTATATCCACTTGTTGATATAGGCAATCATAATGGTATCAATCAAGTAGAGTGGAGAAAAGATCCTATCTCCGAATCTTTTGATCTAGTCCATTCTGCTGGTGTTTTACAGGGAGATCAAATTTACAATTACTATGGAAATAAATCAAATAGCGAATTGCTAGTGGGCTACGGTTTTATTCTTCCAAACGATCTTGTGAATCGGAATGTTGCCAATCTTAAATTGACTCCAGAACACAATGCTATTCAACTACGCAGAAGTCAGAATTGTCATATCCGTCCAGATCCAAGACAGCCCGAGGAGGAATTCATGTTTGCTGTGCAACCACCATCTGCGAAGGGGCCACAAGATTCTAGGATCTTGGAATTTCGCAGCTTCGGAGAAGGTCTAGTGGATCTAATTTGCTGTATTGTAGCAAATGAACGAGAACGTTCATACATGTTGAAGTTCCCGGAAATATGCCCAGAAAGGATTGCACAACCATTCCAAAGCCCTCTGTGCAGAGCAGTAATACAGGCAACCTTCATTATTCAATCTAAGCTTGCATACGAAATCGATAAGATTGAAAAAATCGGTGCAAGTCTAGGGTAAACACAATCCCCTTCCCCATATTTGACCAAGCTAACAATATCTCAGCCCCCCTCAGAATTTCAATCAATCCCTCGCTCTGAACTATCGGGGCCTCCAACTCACCACCTTAAGATCTGCCCTTCAACCCCTGGATCTTCTAACCACGCCAATTCTCGCTCCATCGCTTGAACTCTCACCACTTTCTCCAACAGGAAATCTGAAGATTCTCTCAATCGAACAGGCTTACTCGCTACTTACCCAACAATACCCGTCACTATCTGCAACTATTCACAATCTTATAGCCTCAGACCAAGAAGAAGAACTCCCTCTGGATTGGTCTGTACTTCTCGAAGATTGGAACTTTACATACTGGACTCTCTGGGTTTATATCATCATGCTCAAACAATCTGATGAGATGACTCTCGCGGCTATACATCCAGCTTTAGTACAGTGGATCAAAGATGGAACCTCGTAAGTTTTTTTTCCCTTCTTTTATTTCCATCTTCACTCCTATCTTTCCACTCCACTTCAACCCAAACTAACTCGCCACCACAGAATCTTCGACTCTCTCCCCGAATCATGGGATCCCGCAGCCTCCTTCCACGGTGCAACCGACGAGCACGAAACCCTCACAACCACTATCTCCCAATTACGAAAATTGCACCCTGAACTCTTCGCGCCTCAAAACGTAAATTACGAGCATTTACTCAATCTCGCAAGTCACTTGGTCAAGGAACAGGGATTTATGGCTCCGTATGTGATGTTGGATGGCGCCGCGAAGGGAGAACGGATTAGTCAATTGGTTATGTGTATTTGGAGTTCGGATTCATGATGTGTTGGAGTTTTTGATAGGATTAGAAAAGTTCTGCGCTACTTGTGCTTTTCTAATAGATAGATGCTTGAAATTCGAGTTGGACAATTAGAAATGGGTTTATCTGCACTCCGAGCTTCTCTCTAGACCCTAGGGCATCTAGTATTCTCGGCTCAAGCAGCGATGAGGGGCTTATGAATCACGTAAGGCGGGACGGGACTATCTATTCTCAAGTATTGAAGACATGATAGGTTTTGAGTCGAGCCGCAGTCTATCCTTTCTGTATAACAATAATCCTAACACTGCTATTACAATACAACCAACCACCAACATCTACCGCACCCTACCCATCTCATATCCCAAAGACCTCTTCCTCCATCTCCTCTCCCCCACAGACCTCCCCCCACTCAACCCAAACCCTCTCACCTGTCCACACGCCTCCCCGTCCACCCCTGCCATCCCTCCAGCTTCCTTCCTCTCCTTCCCCACCTCTCGCCTCCCACTTCTGTTCTCCCTCCCCTTTCGTACACTCTTCCCAGAGCTGTTTTCCCCATTTCCTCCACCATGTTTTTCCCCACATTTTTTGCTGCCAGGTTTTTTCTTTTTTCTTTTTCTCCTTTTCCCCATTTATGTCCTTGTCACTCGGACCAGAATCCAAATCCAAATCAAAATCTAAATCAAAAGAAAAAGAGCCAGGAATCCGAGCATTGAACCCCCCAGGACCACCATCGCGGTATGTGAAAAGTGGTATAGAATCCCACGAGATATTCCTATCTCTCGCCGCTCTGAGGTTATTGACCGATTGACCGATTTCTTTTTCTTTCTCTGTTTCCCCTTCTCTCTCTATATTTACACCTATATCTATACCCATATCCGAGACTCTGCATAAATCAAACGGTCCGGGAATATTCCCCAAGTCTGCAGATAATATCGCCATCTCTTTTACTGGCCCGTTTATAACTCCCCTTCTGCGAGCGACCTTCTGCTTTCTACCTCCTTTTTCTCCAATCTTCATAACCTTTAGTTCATCCCCCGATTTCCCTACTGCGTGAAAAATCTCCGACGTATAATCTAGTCCGATCCCAAACTCCCCATCGCCCCTCTCACTATTCCCCCCTACCCCCGCCGTCTGATTCGCATTCGCATTCCCATTTCTCAGCTCTCCCCTCCCTCTCCCCTTCCCACCCACCTCCACTCCCAGAATCCCCTCCAACCACCCCCTCCATTTCCACTCCTCCACCCTCCGTCTCTCCATCCTCCCCCCTTCCTGTTCCCCAAAAATCTGCGCCACAATTTCCTGCATCAAATACCTCTCCTCTCCTTTCCCACCTCCATCCCTCTCTTGCGCAATCTCCCACGCTCGACTCCAAACTGCCTTAACATCCCGCACCTTCCCCATCGCTAACGAGCTTTCGATAAAGCGAAGATTCTCCCCATATTGATCTATTTTCCCACCCCTCATCTCCAATAACGAGGATTGAGGAATCAAATCCTCGTAACAAGATTCTCCCTTTCCTGCATCTCCCCGCTCACCACTCATAGCACAATATTTCCTCGCTGCAAAAAGTACTTTCTGCGTATATTTCTGCGGTCCCACTTCCCCTACCGTTCCAGTACCCGTCGTATAACCTCTCTCAACTCCATATTCTTCACGCAGCTTCGCATTCACCTCCTGTCTATACCGCAAAAACCTACCGATTAGAATTTCTACCGGAAGTTGCAGCCACGTATTCGCATTCAAGAGTAGCACTAAATCTTCATTGTGCATTTCTTTCTCATTGAGAAAATCAAGCGTGTTTTGTATTTCTTGTAACGTGGATGTTTCCTTCTCTTCTACTTTGTCCTCCGACTCCAATTTGAAGCCGAGGAGTGTTGGAGGTGGGTAATTGAGAATAGATGCTGTGAGGAGAGTTTTGCAGAGATTGAGTGATTTCTTGCGGACGAGGATTAAGAGATGGAACTTTGGGGTTGTGTCTGTATTGGTGTTGGTTTCATTGTTAGGAAGTGGTATAGTATCGTCCCACTTTGAGCTTTCAATGATAGTGTATGGTGCGAAAGCGCCCGTTAGTGTTTCAGGAACATAGGAGCTTAAATATGATTTCGAGTGTTGAATTTTATACTAGAAGACATTAGCTAGCTAGGCTTTTGGGAAGGTGCGCATGAGTATCAGAAGTTGTAGATAATTTTCTGCTTGATCGATGCATCCCCAATGAACTATACCTACTGCATGCCATTTACCAAGAGCAATAAGAATGATAGAAGACGTGAAAATGAGAGAGAAGAAGACACGACTACGGAGCCGACCAGGTCGTTTTAACTCTCTGAGTTTATTAGCCACGAAACTCATGGGCGAGGTTTTCCGCCCGACAGTCGTGGGAACAGCCCCATTCTCGGTAGGAAACTCGTCGTAATTCATCACTAATAAGTAAGAGAAGGCAAATTAAAGAGGTTTTATGTTTCCTTAAATTTCTCACTTCGATTGACTCATTGGTGTGTTCTCCACCTAAATGAGCCGAAGTCTCGAAAGTCAATAGGGGCGCGCAAGTTATCAGGTATGTAGCACTGTGAGAAAATAGTGCCAGAGAGTTTGAGAATGGATTGAAAAATTGAGTTGTGAAGATTGTAAACGTAAGTCGTTCGATTGGAATGGTATCAAGTAAGGGGTGAGGCAAATGCTTCTTCGGGAAAAGCAACTAACTGCACCCAAATGTATTATTGAAGATTTTCCTTGTGGTATAACTTTTTCTTAATTTGGCGTATTGATATGATATATTGAATCTATAGCAAAAATGATCATTGAGATCTTTAATCCAAAATCTGGCTTCGGATCAATATGGAGTTCACTCAGCTTATTTGGAGGATTGGGATGATTAATGAATATAAGAATATGGCTGGCAAGAAAGGAGACCAAGCAAGTTTCTGGGTATAATAATGAGGATTACTCTATCAAGAGCCTCTGAGTCGTTGCAGTTGATTGATAAACCCATATCCACTTTGCATCCTATTCTCGCCAATACCAGAAATCGAAATTTCTTGGTCTTGCAAAGCCTCTACTCTTTGACTTAATTGGCCATTTTGTTCAGCATCCTTTAATAAATCTCGATGCCTGTCTTCAACCAACTTTGCAAGACTTTCAACAAATTTACTCCTTGCCCGTTCTTCAGCGGTGCCTTTCCACACGAGTGCCAAGTCCTTCAATTCTTGTACTCTTTTGGCTGCCGCCTCAATACCATTGATTGGATCATCCCCAATTAACAAATCAGCAATTTCATCACGCAGTTGCTTGGAAACTTCTTGTCCTTTCTCTTCAGTGCTATGTGCTTCTGAACCTGGTTCGGGAGCGGAAACAGAAAGAAAGGATGAAGTGACCGACACTTCTGATGGTGGAAATGTCCATGCCATTGCATCTCCAAACGTCTTTATAACAGTATCCAATCGTGACCGTACAAGTGTAAGCGTTCGCAATTGTGCCACATAAGGAGGATCGACAATTTTGGTGCTATTTGTGTCTTCTGAGGTGGGTGTTTTCGGCATGGTAGCTGTGGCAGATCGCGCCCTAGAGTCTCCAGACTTTATTGGTCTTCTTGACAAATCTTTCTCAAGTCCTCCAGGAACAAACTTTGTAATATCATCGTGCAGTCCTTCGGTCAACGCTTCTGATAATCCCAACGTCTCTCCCCGTAGCACTTCCACCTCATAGGCCAATCGACTTCCACTTCGCAATATCTCATCGGTGAGCTGTGTAAGAGTAGTCGTAAGCCTCGTGGTGTGTGCGCTAAGATGCGAAAGAAGAGTCTGTGTCTGTGTAGATAATTCAGCTAGCGGGACGACATTTCTTGAAGACGACGACGTATTCGAAGATTGTAAGGAAGGCAAGGCTGAATTGAGGTAATCTGCAGGATCAAAAGCCGGGTTTAAGAACGGTTGGAGAACAGGATCTGAAACATGTGTAGATTTCGATGGTAGATTTGGTTCTGATGTAGAGTCGCCATTTCGAGATTGCGGTTGAGGGTGTTTGAGCCTAGGATTGTTATTTAGTGAAGAGGGAAGTGGTTTAGAATCCCAAGCCATTTCCACAATGTATCTATGATCGGCCAAATTGTTGTGGTAATAGAGTGAAGATTGTTTCCTGTTTTCTGCACACGTACAACGCCTCGAGAATAGCTAACAATATTTTGAGATGATCGAGCGGAATGGTGTCAACGACTTGGATCATTATTGTGGAACCAGACTTTAAAGACACTGGATGACTAATCAGAAGAAATGGGGGACCAAAGCCGTGCATGAAGCCTCAACTCTGTCAAGGTCTGATGGAGCAAAGTGATAGCGGGGCGGGGCGGGGCATTGGGGACAGCAGGAAATAGTGGTAGGTGCGTTTGCGTTTCTGCAGGGATTATAGCTCTAGGTAGGTTCCTCCCTAGTAGGTTCCTGGGTAGGTATGTCATCTGTTTCTTCTGCTGCGATATCGATAGAGCCAGCCCGTAGATGCATCTTCCCTTTTGTCTCAGGCTTCACTTCAATCACCCCTCTTCTCTTCCCTCCCCTCCCCTTCTCTTCTCTGACTTCACTCCACGTCACCCCAGCTTACTCATCGACCTACCTACGCAGCTCAGATACAGAGAAGCATCTTGCCACTTCGCAAGGACTGAAACGACGATATCTGGTCTCATGCGTGTCGACACATCAAAAGCTTATTGTTAAGGGATGTCGAACTCTGTTTTGTTTGGCAGGTTGGACATGGTGGATGTTAAGTGACAGAGCTGGGTAGGTACTGTTGATTGTGCACTTGCGCATTAGCTAATGGAGCTTGTTGCTTATTTGTGACAAGTCCAACGTGTTGAATGCCACTTCCAACATCCACTGGATTCATCGGGAAGATTCACTGTCTGTGAACACCCAATACTGATGGCCGGTACCAAACTTGCTCCGCATCGTACCAGGCAACCGGACCACTTCGAAATCATCGACCAATGACAATTGACTTCCCGAGTTCGAACCACTGTATACACCAAAATCAAGGCAACTCATCAAAATAACCCCATACAAGGCTGCAGGTTGATGACCACTATACGGCTCTTTTCCTTATCACCTCCAGCTTCAGAACTTCTTTTAAGAACGTTGAAAAGAGACTGAGATCCTTTGACTGTGGTAAAACAAGTTGAATATCATTCCCTTCACTTTTGAAGCATCAGGTCAAGACTTTGATTTCCACACCCTCAACTCCGTCAGCTTGATATCAACCACGTCAAAAATGCAACTTTGAACCATCGTCCAGTCAAGAAAACCTTGCTACTTTTCAAAATTCCTCTCATTACATTACCTCAAGAATAATTCCAACAGTATTTGGTAGATTCCTCAACAAGGCATATTTACAATATCAGAATTGGACCAAGAACGTCATCTCCACAGCAAGCTTCCGGCCCCTTTTGAAGTCACAGTGTCAAACGAGTATCCAATAATTGCGCTGCACGATGACACGCAAACATTTCCTAGCGGATGTTAAAGAAGCGTCTGAGAAAGGCATCCCTAACGTCATCTCAATCAGTCGGGGAGATGACGATGGCGATGTGAACTTTTGCTTCTTGCATGATTCTACAGAGCCCATAGAGATTGGTCTCTTAGCACTAGGTATGTTTTACTATATTCTATTTCTCAAGTGAACAATTGAACCCTCTACGACGTGGAATTGGTTACCATTTATGCGCCTGGGAACGAAGTAATATCTACAAATAGGGAAGAAAAGAATTGTTCCTCATCATACTAATTTTGACAGATGTCTCTGGGTATCCAAGTGGGAATAATTTCATGATTTTCACCAAGTCCGACGGGGCCCCAAAAGTTGTCAACGAAGCACTGGAACGACTCATGACTTCCTCAACTGGCGTACGTATACCAGAATTGATTAGCAGTATTTCAAAAAAGCTACAGGTATTACTTTCGGCAGGTTCGCGAAGATCGCCTATCAGCCTCGACGAGGAGGATGAAGATGATGATGAGATGGAAGATGTGGAAGAAGACGAGAGCGAAGATGATTCTGGCTTCTCTGACGAAGAGGAAGAAGACTTCCCAGACGAGCCCATAACCTTCTCTAGCGGTAATATTATACCCGTATCGACTAGCAGACTCACGCCCAAAGCTGCTGCACAGCTGAACCGACGCATTCGAGCAGACATTCGTACTGTCCGATTGCTGGGTCATCGAATCGGAATTCTAAGTGGCATGACGGCTGAATCTCACAGTGGCATCCTTAGCATCTCTATCCAGGCGACTAAGTTGGGCTTATCCGAAGAGGCGATGCAAGCTTGGGATATTGAGCCTAACCAATATTTAACTTTACTTATACGCTACTCGGATGGGTACAAACCCTTCGAGACACTGATTGTCGAACCAGCTAAAAATAGTGGGATTGACTTCCGTGTTGGAGTCTGTAATGGTTACAAGCCATCCGCAGCTGCAGCATTCTCGGCGTTCTCGGACTCAACCAAGGTCGGCGACAAAGCTACTAATAACGATGGTTCGGATTCACAGGAACAAAGCGGAGGATTCTCCAATATATTCATCAGTAGCTCCTTGAATGAATTCATCAATACTAAAATAATATCATTACTCAAGATTCGCAACGCAACTGGCCTTGGTTGGGAAAACGCAAAGAAGTTTTTCGATGAACGCCAAGGACGACCACTTGAAGAAAATGCCGATTTATATTCTGAAAATCAATACTCGGGCGAGGACTCAATGAGGAGTCATGCATCGGGGATTTTAGCCGATGACCATCTCACAGATGATCAGAGCGGTAGCTTGTCATTTCCGCTTCTTGCTGCACAATTTGCGTTGATGTATCTAGTCCGCTGCACAGAATTTTGTCTTGTCTGCCACGATAGGATTACAGGAGAATTTGAGGCTTTGAAACCTTATGTTTGCGAAAAGCCCTTGTGTTTATATCAATACATGTCCTTAGGTTTTGGACCTAGTGTCGAACATGTGGGTGACCGTGGATTTTGTATACTCAATCCAACTACTCGAATACTAACCATGTATAGGAGATTAAAACCCAGCCGTATGTTGTGGACCTTCTCCTGAGCTTTTGTTATACCAGTGCTTTTGTAGGTCTATCTGTGTATAATTTTCATAGCTCACAGCTGATTCCGAATAGGGCGCTCGAATCCGTGAGTACCCCACAGGAATGAGTCTTTCTGTTCCCTCCGCCATCGTCACAGGCCACGGGGAACCTCAAGACTCATCCCCTGCCCCGGCTGTTGTGGACCAGCCAAGCGATGACCGTCGAAACAAAGAGTTCAAGATTAAGTACAACAGTGAAGCTTATGAGTGTACGTTCGAGGGAATGCCTGAGATCTTGAACCCACCTGTTCGCAAGGGAGACTGGGTCCGTATTTTGGTTGGACCCGGGCCAGATACTGGAATTCAAGCACTCCATTCTAGAGTAGAGGATGTAACCTCGATGCCGATTGTAAAACTTTCGCGACCGATCCCACAAATGGCTCAATTAAGTACATACCAAATTCCAGAGACTGGTCACATATCAACGGCCAGTCCCGCAAACATGTCCGCGGCTCGGATGTCCATTTATAATAGCAACTTCGACGAGATGTCTATCACAGAAAAATGCAGCACTATAATAATGCTTCTTAACACTCTACCAACCATCCAGGAGTTAAGAGAATATATTGACAGACAAAGCCGAACTGGAGAGCCGAACCTTCGTAAATGGACAGAGCGTATATCACCAGCGGCTCTAGGTTTACTACGATGGGTTATAGCGTCTAATCGTTCATGCCTCGTTCAAGTCGATAAATGCCCTGGTCAAGTTGATAGTGTTTTGACTGATGCAAAAATTAGACCAGATCAAAAGGTCTCTCAAATTGGGGAAAATTGGATGCAGTTTCGTTTCGCGCAAGGATCGCCAGACAAGGAACAACGATTCTTAAATGCTCTTAAAGAACAGCAAGCTAATTTAGATTCAAAGTATCCTACTCTATTTGCTTTTCATGGTAGTGGTCTGCAAAACTGGCATAGTATCATTCGACATGGATTGGATTTCAAAGAAACTCTCAACGGACGAGCATACGGACATGGCGTTTACCATGCACAAGATCAAAACACATCTTGTCACTATAGTAATGGCCGAAACGTTGCAGTAAGTATAAGACACATTGCAATTGGTTTGGTCTAACGTTCAATTAGAGTTTCTGGCCTGGATCTCAACTTAAAGCTACAGCTGTGATGAGCATTAACGAGATTATCAATTGTCCGAAACAATTTGTTAGTTCAAGCCCATTTCTAGTAGTACAGCACATCGATTGGATTCAATGCCGATATTTGCTTGTTCAAATTGAAGGCCAGATGATTGCAACTCCAGCTCCGACTAGGTATGTTTTCTCCTCAAGCAATTCGTTTTAGGGAATGTGAGATAATTCGCCATGATTGATGCTGACATTTAATTTATTTGTAGGGAGGCCCAGTCCGAAATCGAACAAGATCCCCAGTATACAGCAACATCCACAAACAAGAAACCTATCGGTGTCCCATACTGTGCTGCCTTAGTCTCTAGAGCATTTCGTAATGATGGCGTCGGTAGTTCTTCCCCAAACAAGAAACTGAAAGGACTATCTTCTTTGAACGGGACGGGATATGTGAGCGAAGAAGAGGACATTGAGGATACGAACTTTCTAATTTCTGATGATGAAGACGAAGTGGAAATATTGTAAGCAAATTACTCTCCCTCGTACCTTTTCGCTTGATCATAGCGGTTGAAAGCGACCTCTCAGATTGCTTTTGAAACAGCCATCAGCCATCAGCAATCATGCTATCTATCTTGCTTGTCATAATCTGTTTGAATGAACTCTCACTAACTATTTGTACTAGATCTTCTGGTTCCAAGAATCCAGAGGCTCCAAAAACTGATTTTGTTCCTGGATCACTTGACCAAAGTAAACTTCCAATGCTGGGACCTCCAGCGTATGCTACACCGCCTGCAACCATGCGTCTTAATAGGGAGTTACAAGCGATCCTTAAGATACAAAACTCTACACCCCTTCACGAATTAGGATGGTATATTGATGAAAATGTTGTTGATAACATATACCAATGGATCGTCGAGCTACACTCCTTTGAGTCCACTTTACCACTGGCCAAAGATCTCAAAGAATCGGGCCAAAGCAGCGTTGTTATTGAAATTCGCTTTGGAAAAGAATACCCTCACAGCCCACCATTCGTACGCGTTGTAAAGCCACGATTCTTACCCTTTATGTCTGGTGGTGGCGGTCACGTAACAGCCGGTGGAGCATTATGTATGGAACTTTTGACGAATTCTGGCTGGAGCGCCGTCTCTTCGATTGAGTCCGTTCTCTTACAAGTTCGTCTTGCACTTATGAGTATGGATCCAAAGCCTGCACGTCTGGAAAGCAAAAATCCACAGCAACAACGTGAATATGGAACTCAAGAAGCTATGGCGGCTTTCATCAGAGCGTGTAACATGCATGGATGGAAGATTCCGAAGGATTTTCAGGACTTTGCTGCTCCTGATCTTAATCAATATTAAGTTTGGGAAGCTCCATTCAGGAACACAATAAGAAAGTATCAAACAAGGAAAGAAGGGAGATAGTAGTGGTAGGGAGAGGTGGAATATATGCGCGGACCTAGGGATTACTTTTGCTTCTTTGCTGATCTGATCTAAATTTCTGATTAGACTGGCTGGCCTTATGAAAAATTGAAGATGGGATATCATGATAAGATGACTGGACCTGGCGGATAGATACCCAAACAAATGTGCTAAGGGGTTTTACAGGGGTGAATTAGGCGTTAAATTGTGCAATGGGATGGGGTGGTAATGGATGGATCTTTGAGGGTGAGCATCAGACTATCACATTTATGTAAGATTTCTTTTACAGAAATCGGCATGATGGTTAGTCAGTTAGATGAATAAATGGGTAGATACATGATTTCTTCCCTTTACAAGATTTGTTATATTTTGTGGGTAGTGGAGTGAGTGAGTGAGCTACTGAATGTACTTCTTATGAAATGCTGCTAGGTCTGATGAATTCGAAAACTTATGTCGTAGATTCTATGTGTTTTTGCTGTTGTAAGTTGAAGGGAGGATTGCGATTGTGATTCAAGTAGGTAGGTAGTGTAGTGCAGTATGCACTAACTTCAACTTTTGAACAATCGGATGGATGAGTGGAGACTAATTAGAGGCATCAGAATCAGATCTTGATGCTTTTTTACGTATGTGTGTGTGAGAGAGTGAGTGTGCGAGAGAAGCTTTCATCTAATACTGGGTATTTGTATGATTTATTGTTGGTAGGTGTTTGAATCGGATCGAATCGAATTGAATTCGGAAGTGGCGAGATGAGTGGGATAGGATGGGTTTTGTGAGATTGGAAGGAGTTGGGTTGAGTTGAGTTGAGCTGGCTTAGGGGAGAGTGAGGGTGAGGGTGAGAAGGAAAGAAGAGAGGAGTATACCAGTATATGTATGTATGTATGTATGTATGTATGTATGTATGTATGTATGTATAAGTTTTAGATGTGTGAAACATGAGGTGTGGATATATATATATATGTATTTATTTAGATATATACAAACGTTTGATGGCTCAAATATCTTTTCTACTGAGAATGTACAAAACGCCTGAAAATGAAATGAACCACGGGTATGCTAGAAATGCCTTTTCCCAACTTCAGAAATCAAAATATGCCGCCGTTTCGTATACTTGACAATCGCTTCGTTTCTCCCTCTTCACTCCTCACTCCTCAACTATGCTCTCACGCTTCAAATACCAATCAACTCCCAACCTGAGTGGCGTCTCATCTCATCTAAACGTTGATTTTGTGACCCCAGACTTTCTGTTCCTCGCGGGCACTATAAGTGCTAACTGCCAATATTTCCTGCATCTGCTCTGTTCCCACCAGCATCTTCTGACCAGCAACAAACCATCTCATTCCCTCGGTACAAGGAGGAGAAGTGAGACTTCCCTCATAGGTCCAGAAATCCTTTGCGTCGTTGATCTCGGTAAGGGCTTGTTTGAGATCGAGATCGAGCGGGACGCGAGTGGTCACGTCGGAGAAGGCGGGGATGGATGGTAATGAGAAGGAGTCGAAGAAGGTTGAGTTGGCGACGGTGCCGAAGGGGACGGGGTCAATCATGAATGCTACGACGGCACGTTCGGCGCCGGAGGCGGTAGCGTGCACGAAATGGAGCTCGGCTTTGGAACGGGCGGAATCGATCGTGTGATCTGCGGGTGCGTGGATGTGCCAGCCTTTGAGGAAGACGGTTTCGTTGTCGAAGGTCATGGATGGGTTACCGCTGAGATCAGTGACGTTGGAGGCGAGGGAGAAGGCAGGGCCATAACCCCAGTTGTAGAGGGAGCCCGCGGTGGAGGTTGAGTAGTTGAAAGTTGGGGTGTGGGTTTTTGAGTACCCGGTGCTGGTGCTGAGATGGATAGGGGATTGTTGGGTGCCGGTCTGGCAAGTGGTGTAGTCTGATGGATGTTAAAATGGAAGCAGAAGATGGTGGAATGAAAATGATGACTTACTCTCGTTGATCATTCCCCAGTTGTACGCAGCGTCGTATGCCCAATCAGCAGGTCCATCGGCTCTCTTCATAATTGACGAGCTGGAGAGATCATGCTGGGGACAGGCCATAACAGCTGACAAAAGAGTTGCGGCGAGGATGAATGCTGACATGGTGAAAGAATGCAATAAAAGATTGAATGGATGAATGAATGAATGTAGTGACTGAGTGTGAAAGATTGGATGATTTGAGACTGTGTTACGAGAACAGCTCTAGTATTTATATATGAGAAGACTTCCTTCCATTGTTGATTTGAGATTACTTCTCTTGGCCATTTTCACTGCCATCATTGTAATATTGAAAAGTCGTATGTCAAGATCGTTGCATAAAACAGCGAAATGCACTTGCCAGAGTTCACTCGACAGCGATCTCCGTACCAGCTTGCGAAAGTGTCGATGGGTATAGCATGCAAAGATGAGGATATACTTTTCTTGGCCTGCAAAGCCAAGAGCCAAGCCGACTAAGATTTCTGTCAAACAGACGAAATCTTAGTTCGTTTGTCATACAGTATTGTACTTTGAAAGTCGATCGAATACCACCCGCAATTCAGGCGTGTGAAATTCGCAAGGCCGACCCTTATCTAGCCAAGATAAACATTGAAAGAAATTTGGAGGCGCTTGCCGAGCCACAATTATCTCGTGATCTTGAAACTCTATATTGCTCTCCTTTATGCGATGTGAGATAGCAGCGCGAACTGTAGAAGGCTGTGCACACTTGCTGTATCACAATATGACCACTCCAAACTTTAATTCCTGCCACAAGGCTTGGAGTATGCCTCGAGCAGGCCACGAGGTGTTCGTAGAAGCTCGAGAAAAAGATGGGATTGTGGAATTTGTAATTATCCACCCAAAGCGATCTCCTCTTCTCTTCTCCTTGAGCTTGCGTGCCGCCTTGTGGTTCATGCATATTTGATAGGGGAATCCAGACCACGTCGCTTATATTGTCGATGACTGAAAATAGCACCTGGCCTATTGAATGATGCTAATTGGATCACCAAGATTTGCAAGCGTTGGCAGACTTCATTTCTGCAATATAACATTTCGTGCAGTGGCCTCATGTAGAGTTGTGATTGCGGGGTAGTATGTGAGTTCATGTTGTGTGTAAAGTATTTCATGCCCGTGTAATTGTTTTGGCTGGCCTAGAAAAGTGCTAGTTCATCTTGTTGTTCTGATGCATGTGGACAGGGCAGCAGTAGGTCAGCCTTGGAAGAGGAATAGTATTACGAAAACATTGAGAAACCGAAAGTTCGGAATTGAATCAAAATATGGAAAACAGTCAAGAAGTCAAGATTCTAAAGCCTCGAGAGATTGTGTATCTGCTTCTCTCCTAGAGCGTAGCGAAAAAGCCTCCACGGCAGTGGCCCGGCGGAGCGTCATCAATTGAACCTGTAGTTTACCTCACTCAATAGACTAGGAACGGTCTGAGTTGAATGGAAGAAACAATTCTGCTCAAAAGGTGCAAGAAACAGTAGAGTTTGAAATACCTTCAAGTAAATACTAGTGAATGTTTGAAGGCATTCATGTCATGCATGATATTGGAAAAAGGATAATTCCGTTCAAGACGAAGCGAGGAAGAAGGGTTCAAGACGAAACTACGCTATGTAAAAATAGAAAAGAGTTAAGAAACAATGATTAGATGGTTGATTCCGTCTAAAGTATCAAGAACTCACTTATATATCCAACATCATCTCGGCCTGGGCAGGAGCTTCACTAGAACCAAGAGAGGTCCGAAGAGTGAAGAGCGAGGAGTGAATCTGTTACAAATAAGACGGCGACAGCAATATCAACATGGAGCTTGAAGTTGCTACGAAGAGAATCAACGATAAGCTGGAGATAAGATAGCTCTGATCTACGCTACACCACATTGGCATTAGCGTCGGCAGTAGATGTCCTGAACCCCCGACAATTTTCAAGCAGGCGTGGCAGGGATTCATTATCGTCATGCGCATACAAGCAAAGTAGTGCTAGCAGCCAGTCGGTAGTAATTGGATTGCTCTGTCTGCTCTGTCTGCTCTGTCTGCTCTGTCTTTCTCTCTCTCTCTCTCGCTCCCGTTCTCTTCGATTACTCCATAGCAATGAAATGATCCAATTGTTCTGCCCAAACTCTTCCTTAATATATTATCCATCTACACATCAAGTCTGCAACAATCTGCTCGGATATTGTGGTCAGTAATCTTTCATGTTGGAACTTGTGCCCATATCTTGAAAATCCTCAAAACCCTTCTACTTATTTTTATCCTGTTCTCTCTTTCCCTGTTGTCAACAACAATTACCCACAAACAAATATAATTAACGGGAATCTCCCGGGCTGGAAAACTTCACACTTCAGTCCCCCTTCACTCTATCGTATTCACTTTCGATACATTTACAGGCGTCGCACAAGATTCTGGTAGTTATGGCTATGAGTCCTTCTCCTCAAATGTCTCCGACAACATTCGGAAAACAAATCGAGAAACAAAGATCAAACTCTCCACCTCCGCATCAACTGTCCAAAAGAGACAAACGCCGATCCGCAATGCAAGATAAACTGCACGAAATGACGGTTAGCTTTGCTTCAAACAGAGATCATCATTACCGCGATCAACTCAAAGGATTGCAAATCGACATGAATCTCATTCAGGAAGCTGACGTCCATGGTAAATACGCCCTCCCGGATGGCAATGAGGTCGAGCCGCTAGTTGTTGATGGTATCAAGAAAGTTAAAGGAATTGCCGGTCATCATCCGTCTGCTGCTGGAAAAGAGTATGAATCTTTTGCAAGAGAAATCAACAATGCCATGGAGGAAAGGGACGTCGCATTAACTACGCATATGGTATGTGCACTTGTTAACTTTGAGTCTTTACTCTCTCTACCACGAACTCGAAGCTAACACCCTGTTTACAGAGAGACTACGAAGTTAAAGCAAATGAAATCGAATCTAGTTATGCCTATCGAATGCGACTCGCGGACTTGGAATACAAAGCTTTGATGTCAACCTTGAGAGATCGTTTGATCAATAAGCTCAATAGCAAGAAAGCTCACTTGTTGAAAGATAAAGAGTCAATTGAGATTGGAGAGAGCAATGCTTTACTTTTACACCCAAGCAAATTCGGTCTCGCTAACCCCGCTAGCCCTGGTGGGATGCATTCCAAAAGAGCTACAAGGCATCGCCGAGAAGCTGAAGAATTACCCAACATGTTTGATCACTCTAAACGCAAGAGAAAAGGAATTGATGGCGACGAATCCCCAGCTCCCTCACGACAACGTATGGACAATGGCGGTAATACTCCGTTAGGAACATATGAGCGAAACGGACACACATCCGCACAACTCGAAGCACCAGCAAATAGCATAGAAGGTTTGTTTACGGATAAAGAGCTCGGAATGAAATACAATGAAGCAGCTCAAGCAGCGTACAGTTATATGGTTCGACATCCACCATATGAAGATGACAATAGTCCTCAAAATGGGAGATCTGATTCCAGTCCCGACACTGATAAAATAAATGCAACATCTGGAGATGCTGAGAATGATGAATCAGATTCTCCTCAATCCGCACCTCAAATGGAACGTCAACCATCACACCTTACTAGGAGCACACGCGGTGGAGGCGTAAATTTCAATACAGGCACAGGAATTGATATTCTTAGCGATTTAGCATATCCTGGAAATATGGCAGCAATCACGAAACAGATCCCTAAGTTGCCACCACTTCTTGCCTCAAATATGCAGAAAGGATATGTAAAAGGAGATGCTGCGAATCAACCACAAGGATTGGCTCCTGATGAGGTCAATGCCGAATTAGAAATTATCCGAAGGGGTCGCACATACAATGATGAAAGGGGGTTTGGCAAAAATCTTGACCTGGAAAATGGTGGGAAAAGTCTTCTCGAAGCAGTCAGTACACCAAGAAGACCTCAAACCTATTATGTTAAGAGCGAAAATAAAGGTACAATGCTCAGCAACTTGAGAGAAGAACTGGGTGCAGAAGTAATGTCAAAACAAAGTTCTAGAGGAGGTAGTGAAGTTGGAGGAACACCAATGTCAAGACAAAATACTAATGATGGAACATCATCAAAAGCTGGTGGTCGAGGGAAGAAAAATCTTTTGATTTGAGGGGAAAAGTTTATTACGTTGCTTTGTTTGATTAAGTGTACATTGTTGGTCAATTGGTTATTAGAGAGCGTTGGCGTTGGGGGATTAGGAATATCACGAGGAACATTAGATTCCGATCATCCATTCATGAGGTGGGAAGAGGTATGGGTATATTATATCATGGTTAGTTGTTAGTTATTGACGACTGGGAGTTTGTATCTACGTGTTTTTGTCGTTTTCATAACTTCTGTTCTTGAGAAAGATATACTTTTGAGATTAAAGTAGATGAAGACAATCAGTTCCAACTTTGATTTTCAATTGTCTATTTCATTTTACTCTATTCTCTGCTGAAAAGCTAATTCGTATCTGCCCATGTGTGCTTGCGTAGACCTTGAATTATAAGTTTGATTTGGATGTTCAAAATGATTTAGATGTTCATTTTGATCTAAACCTTAACTTTTGTGTTAACTTACATGCTATCTAGGGAGGCATTGGCTGAGTTTAGAGTTTAGAGTTGTAGATTTATAATTAGGATCGCTGTATTGAATTGACTTGCTATGAGTAGCTATGGAGACAGATAGTAGATGTGAAGATGGATGAGTAGTTATGGAGACAGGTAGGTAGAGAGGTAGGTAGAGAGGTAGAGGGACAAATATTCCATACAACTAGATATATACATGCATATATTATTCAAGATACCAAAGCTATTTATTATATATTATATACCTATCTGTCTATCTATTCATATTGCCTAGTTAACTAGCTAGATAAATAAATAATAGATATATACCTCCTTACCAGATAGATAGAATAGGATAGACTGCCTCTCCTCTCTACTTAAATAATAAAAAAACCCGTATATCATCAAATCATTAAAACGAATAAAAAAAATGAAAACGCCTCACTCACCTACTTATATTTTATTTTCACATCATATAATGTATGCTAAATACTGTTAAAGCTCAATCGATGTATAGCTGTACCTCTTATATATATCAGGGTTAGGTATATATACAAGAGTTCGATTTGGAAATTGAAATATTCATAGATTGATTTGACGTTGATAGTTTTTTGGGTGTACGCGGGAGACGGAAGGGGAAGGGGGAAGGTTTTCGTTTACATGATTGATATATGGGATTGTCTCTTTTGTGAGTGGATGGAAAAAGTTTGTACATATGTATGATAATAAGTAGCAAGTAAGTAAGTAGGACGGTGTATTATTATCATGTTCACTTCAATCACTCTAATAATGACTCGTGGTCGATTAATTGAGTACTCTGGAGTAAGAAGAATAAGAGATTCATCCCATCTCATCTTAACTCATCTCATCAAATTCCTGAACCCTACACTCTCCACCTCTACCATCTTTGTTGAGAAAATATAATCCCCCTCTTCTGCGCCTTCCCCATCAAAGAAAACATAATCCAAAAATCCGGCATGGTGTAGTGGCTAGCATTTCCGCCTCTCATTCGAAACCCTCGAGTTTCAATCAGGTCGCGGGAGACCGGGGTTCAATTCCCCGTACCGGAATTTACTTTTTTGTGATTTTTGTCTTGTGAGAGGAGGGGTTAATATGATGGTCTGGGGAGAGAGGAGAGGGAGGATTATTTGTGTGTGTGTGTGTGTGTGTGTGTGTGTAGATTTTTCTTAATGATTTTTGAGAGGGTAACGAAGGAGAGGGAAGAGTTAGGATGGATTTTTCGTAAATACGTATTACCGAGGTATCCCCGATTTTTATTTTAACATTTTAACATTTGTTTGTTTATTCATCGAGGATGGAATTTTTGATGTTGAGATTTGGAGAGAGAGAGAGAGAGAGAGAAAAAGAAGTAATATATTCATTCATACGTATACGTATATATGTTATAAATATAAATCACATACTTAATTAGTTCCTTAGTTAGCTATCTACTTAGCGATGTTGAAGATAGATAGATTTAACAATACATCATTGTATACCTACCTACTACCTGTTTATATATCTGGCTTATATACAATAGCTTTAGTACTTTCAAAGTTCTAATTCAAG
This sequence comes from Botrytis pseudocinerea, assembly GCA_019395245.1. Lineage (NCBI taxonomy): Eukaryota > Fungi > Ascomycota > Leotiomycetes > Helotiales > Sclerotiniaceae > Botrytis > Botrytis pseudocinerea. Next base: position 91,710 of record JAHXJK010000003.1, on the reverse strand, counting down.
TTATATATTCACACACACATTTTTTCTTGCATTCTTACTTTCTTCCTCTTCATTTTCTCTTATTCTCGTTCTTGGTGAGTTTACTACATATATAGGACAAGTGAGGTAGGTTGGTTGCTAGTGAGAACTACTCCTCCCTATTGTTGTTTCTATTTCTATTGCTATTCAATAATTCTAACATGAACATGTACTCATTCTAAACTTCCTTATTCATCTCAACAACAAGAATATATACAGACATACATACCCTTCACATATTCAATAACCTCAAAAACAAAACCTTAAGAAAATCAAGATTTAAATTTATATTTTCTACCAGTGCCTATAACACTGTATCTTTATTTTCCTCATGTGTATTTTCCATGTGTATTCCTATCCATCGCCACCAAACCCACGACTCCCATTTTATTTCTTCCAGCAATCATACCTCCCATCATCATTTCATCATGCAATCCATCATACAACCCCGTTCTTGATTGTCCATCGCACCCTCAACGAACACCACTTCCCCCTAACAACAACCGCCTCTATCTGCGGGCCCTCACTCCGTAGCCTTATACTTCTTATTGAACTCTCCTACCGCCACTCCAATATTCTTATACAAAAAGTTCCTCGAACTTTCCTCAGCGACCGGCACAAATGGACCATTTGTTCCTCCTCTCAATGTCAAACTCAGACCTGTCCTCTCTTTACTAATCGTTTGAATATCCTTCAATGGTACATCCCACTCACTACTCAATTTCTTACTCTTGACCAACATAATCCTTGAATAAGTCAACATAACCACCACATCTTCTCTTGGCAATTCCAGATGTGCAATATATTGTTCATTAAAGTATTTCCCATTATCCAGTTGCTTGAGCCAGAATTGTCCTAGTGCTTCCCGTTGGGAGTATGGGCGTACAATCCCATCTTGTCCGATGAAACGAGTGAGTCGTACACGATCGAGTCCGCTATCGTCGAAGACTGTCGTAGTATTACGAATACCTTCACTAACATTTGAAGCGAGGTCAAAGACACCAATAGCTGGCTTCGTAGCGAATCCCAAAAGACCTTTACCAACACCCTTGAAGAAACCAGCAGCACCTTCTTGTTCTGCCCCTTCAAGAGGTTTACGTGCTAATCCACCTACGCCACTGGCAAAACTACTTATGAGCGAATTTGCACCCGCCGTAACACCATAAAGAGCGTGCTTGGGTCTATTTCGAGATCGGGTCATACGGCGACGATCTTGAAACTGTTTGTCCATAGTAGCTTCAGCGAGACCTTTTGCAATACTACCCGTCCATTTCGAGAAACTGTCTGAAACACCAAATACTGATTTCTTGACGAAACTGGTGGCACCTTTGGCGATACCGATACCAAGCTGTTCTGGATCGTTCATGATAAACCCTTGATATGGTTCGTAGAAGATATCAGCAACACCAGAACTGATGTTGGTGAATAAGCCTACAGGATTCCCAAGGAAATCGGCAGAACCTAAGATTTTATGAACTTGATAAAGTGCTTCTTGCGAATAATGATTGGAGATATTCATCATCAAAACAGCAGCAGAAACTCTTGCATTCTCCAACATCAAAGCGTTCATACGAACGGGAGCATCATTGATATTACCGATAGCCATCGTTAGAACATTCATGAAAAACATCAAGGGATTCTTTGATGATGTCTTGTCCTCAACATTGACTCGATCGGTGCGGACAAAAGATAAATCAAGTTGCATAGGTTGAATGTTGAGAAGTTCGAAATAGATATCTTGACCCGATTGCTCTTGTTTTGGTTCTGGAATGTCAAGACTTTCATCACAAAGTACACCTTCATTTGTTTCTGACCAGGCAGCTCCAGGTACCTTTGAGAATTCTAAAACGGCAAAGATAAAATCCTCATCAATTTCGAGAGTCATTTGCTGCACCAAAACTGTTGCATATTTGATGTAAATAACTCCGTAAGAATCGTCCTTCACTCTAGTAACCATAGCATGAAGAGATGGATGAGCTTCGGTTTCCTTAGTGCCCTTCTGAACAACACTAGGATACAAAATCATAGGGAATATTCCACCATAAAGTTGATTGTCAATTTGTATCCACTTAATAGATGCAGTGATTGTTTGATACAGAGGCGATTCGGCATATTTGAGGGCGATATCACGCAAAGTAATATAAGCAAGCTCTCTGAGTTGAGCATTGACCAGAGAGATACCAATACCACCAAGTTTGAGTTGTGCTTTGAAGTTGACGGCAGTATCTTGACTCTTGACCTCGAATCCTCCAGCAAAACTAACAGAAGAGTTTGTTCTTGCCTTTTGCTTATATAAACTCTTCGATGCTTTGTAGTTAGATAAAATGAGAGTTTGTGTTGGGCCATCTGCTGCGACGTTGAGATCGATAATCTTTTGGTTCCTGGGATTGGGATCATCTCCTCCAATCTTCATGGGAATGAGATTACCAATCTCTGCAAGTTTTATGTGACGCTCTCTTCCGTTTGCAACAATTATTAACTCCTTTTGTTTAGCAGCAGGATAATCCCAAGCGTATGGCATGATACTTCTGGGTGGCAAACGATATCTGATTGGTTTCCATCCAGATCGATCCTCGGCATCTTCATCGTCCAAGTTAGGGTTCGCTTGGAAGAACATGAACTCCGTGTCACTCTCATTGCGCATAGAGAATGGCCAGTTCTTAGTCTCAGCACTGATGTGCAAGAAAATTGTGGCATTTTCCATGAGGACTTCAACTCTGATGAGCTTTTGTCGTTGCCCAGCCTTGGCCAATTTCACATGTGTAATTCCAAGATTCGAGATTGTGAATGGTGACGACCACTGATTGTTTAATCCTGGGAAGCACATCGTGAGTTGTTTCACATGGCTCTTCTGAAGGAAATGAAGAGGCTCTAAAGCTTGTGGCTTCAAAGTCCAGAGTTCAGATGACCCAGGCTCTCTGACGTTTAGTTCTTCGCTCATTTGATTCTTTAAAACAAAGCGAGGAGCAAGTGTGACAACCTTCGTCATCTTATATTTACCCTCTCCTGCTTCGACACTGATACCTACATGAATTTCGGTATTGTTCTTTGAGGAAGGCAATATGACATCTACATTGCTACCGATAGCATCCAAACTTTGCGGTTTACTCCAGTTGGAGTCACCGACCTTCATTAAAGCACGATTTCGTTGATCATCTCCGCCATATGCGAACATGTAGGGTAGTGCTTTGCGCCGTTCAGAATCGACTGAGTCAGTATGGAAGCCTTGACCTGCTGCCGTCTTTGCTTGCTGCAATAGCGATTTTTGTTTGATGTTGATCTCTAGGCCAGTCTTATTTAGGATTACATAAGGACTGTATACGGTGACTCTAAAAGCTCCACCACTATCTGGAATCTTGAAGTAGTGTAATCTGAGGTTCAAAGCAAGTCCATCGCGATCCTTACAAACGAGAGCTGTCTCCTTACGGAAGTCGTCTTGGTTATTTGAATTGATGATTGCAAACTCGCTGGCCTTGAAAACTGTATCCTGCATATCAATGCTCATGAGAAGTAAATGTGAAAGTTCGACGACATGAACAGGACTTAGACCACCTTTACGAAGGAAGTTTGTCCAATCTTTCTTCGTGTTTTTGTCATAGATACGATACTTGAAGTCATACGGTAGTAGGTTCTCAAGCTCAATAGGTGCCGAAAGTCGAATTCGCATGTAAGGGTAGATACTAAAATTGTTAGATCAACTCAAATAAACCAGGATGTCAGAAATTATTACCTTGTAATAGGAGTAGTCTTGTCAAAAGTGGCATTCATTTGGAAATAAAACGGAGGCGTCTTATCACCGCTTTCACCCTTGCAAGTAATTGTCCTCGTAGGTCTCTTCAGAAGATCTCTCCAGAAAAGTGATTCTGTAGACCAAGAATAACCGAAACCTTGATCTGGTCTCACCAGCAGTGATTTCGTGAATGAAGCTCCAACAGGCGCGGGACGACTTTCACCGGGTGCAATTTTCTCAATTTTGAGTAGATGACCCTCTTGAGGGTCAAAGATTCCGAGCTCTACAGGAATTTGTGTCTTGTTTTCTACCAGGAGCGGAGATCTAAAGGTGATATACTTGACGTTATCTTCACCCAAGGTAACTTCGACAAGCAGCCGATGTAAGATCTTATCCTGACGGGGTCGTAGACTGTACAAAGTCTCTCCTTCACGGTTGACTGGAATCTTGCTTAGACTATCAAATCCACTTCCCTCCAATCTTATTCCTACATATCCACTGGTATTCTCAGGCGAAAGATTCTCACGCATCTTCTCCCAATCTTCAAATCGCCAAGGTGCTTCCTCGCCGTCCGTCAGCGTAGCGGCCATGGTATTATCAGCATCAGGGACATCTGCCCAGACATTAATATCAAAACCAGTATAATTTCGGATGCGATATGGAGCATCGGCTCCTCTGGGTTTTGATAGAACATCATCAGACTGGCTAAGGAACTGCGCAGACTTCGATGCCAGCGCAATGGTCGCAGATGTGACAGTAATCTCGAGCGTCTTTTTCGAGATCAGGTCGACGGACATACAATCCGGGTTAAAATCTTTCGCTACCAGTAGTCCTAGTTCCCAAGGCTCAATGAGAGGTTCCCATGCTGACTTGGAGAAATTGTAAACATTGATGAACATATTGATTGCGGTATCAGCTCTTAAGCTACCCGACCAATCCGCAGCAGAAGCTGTGAATTTCTTGACACTAAGATCAAGGATTGGCAATTCATGTAAATCACCAATCAGAATGAGTCTCATCCCTGCCAATGTTGCAGTTAATTCCTCATGCTTCTTCTGGGCGGGTTGAGTACTGGTTTGGGCAGTTGGAGTTTGTTGAGATGGTACAATGGTACCGGCATTGGTTCTTTTCATTGTAGATGCACCTCTGCCACTGGCAGTTCGTTGTTTGAGGCTCGAGGAACTGTGCAATTGTTTTGCCTTGATATCAGATGCAGCGGGTTTCTTCTCACTAGATTCATCATCATTGCCGGAAAGCTCGGATGCTCTCTGTACAATTTGAATCGCTAGAAGAATATCACGTAGCGACAATCTCAGAACAAGAGGCTCAACATCAAGATAAATGCTTTGAGCGTTTGGCTTCGAACTATCCAATGACATTTGGAGGGAAAAGTCGTCAAGAATTCTCAAGCGAGTGTCCTCAAATTTATCCATCCGGCATAAGAACATACCCATCTCAGATACTTGTAAGGTGAGAGCGTGTTGCTGTGACATGAGGATTTGCTTTGTTCCAAGTACAATCGCTTCGGAACTGGTACTGAGTGGATTTGCAATCAAAATAATCTGTGCATCGACGACATTTACTCTGAAAGCTATTGACATGGAAGATTGATCGGTCGAAGAAGATGATTGACTAGGTGATTTGCTTGGCGATCGTGCTTGACTAGCCACAGTCTTAGGCCTGGCTACCTGCATGGAATCTGCATCGGATGCATTTTCGGATTCAGTTGCTTCATCCTCGTCTTCTGGCGAAACGGGTTCTTCAACAGCAAGTCCCTCGGTTATGAATGCCTGTAGAGCGAAAAGATAATCCAGGGCAAAGATAACCTTTGGACTATCTATTGACAAGATAGCAATGAGGTTACGTTCTTGTCCTCCGGAGATAGTAACGCTAGCCATGAATTGTTGTACATCCTTATTCGAAGACGTCATAATCTTTCGAAACTTGTTTGTCTCTCTCTTCCTACTATCCTGGATGGTGAAAGCGTGGATTAAGAATTCTGATTCTAATGAGCCATCTGTCATCATACGAAGTTTAACCTTCGTGTCATCCATAGAGAACCTCGACAAGCTTGCGGCCTCAAGATCACCGACTGGCTCATTCTCCTTTGCTAGTATGAGTTCGAGACCGATTGTGTTCACATGGAAGGCTAAGTCAAGCTTTGTCCAACTCTGTGTACTAGAACCGAGTTCTGGACCAAGATCAACCAATTCATTATTATGGTTATCGTCTGAGGATTTCTGGGTGATAGCCTTTGCTCTTTTCGTCGTCGGGCTGGCCACTTCGTCTACAGCTTGTTGTTCGCTGACATCCGAATCCACCATGAAAGCGCTTGGAACAGACTTTGCTAGCTCAAGAAGAAATTTCAATTGCATCTGTGTAATTCGCAGATTGAAGTCAGACATGTGACCTTCGATCTCTAAATCCGGACGAAGTGCTCCAGCAGTATGTTCGGCATAAGTGACTAAGAAACCCAAATCAACCTTGTCAATGAGTTCAAGCTCTTCTGTCTTTTCATCGGGGAAATGGAAGTCAGATGTTAATCGAATATTTCTAATGCCAGCGGTGAGCTTCATCGCAATAGTCGCATCCTTCGAGTCATCAATTGGGACGAATTTGTTTTCTGCATAAATCTCTCCCAGGTAAGCAGTTATCATGTCTCTTTTACCACTGCCTGCATTCATGACACGAGGGAAAACAACAATTGGTGTCTTGATGTTGACATCGAATTTGATGCGGCTGGTACTTTGCTGAAGTTGAGAAGCTTGATTTGCTGCAGCTTGTCGGGCGGCATTGAAAAGAGCTTGCATCTTCCCAAATTTGACCAAAAACTCAATAATCTTACGATATGGCTCTTCGAGGAAATTAACTTTGATAGAACCTGCGCGTAAGTAGATAGAGGAATCATATCCAGGATATGAACTGACTTTAGTGTCAAAGGTCTCATATCGGAAATCGGCCAAGTCGTCCCCCTCAATAGCGATCAACTTTCGAAGATTCGAATCGCTAGAAGCTCCGAGATTAACGTCATCTACTAAAGATAAATCTCCCAACTTTGCGCCAATTCGCAAGGTATTTCCTAATATAAAGATGCCTACGTCCGCATGATTGAACGAAAGAGTAGCTAATCGGATGCCATCGTTATTGAGTATCAAGCGTATACTCTTCAAGTCAACCTTGACACGAACTGACAATTCAGTGTTCTTGGCCGGTGGTACCACCTCATCTTCAAAGGGCGACTCATTCGGCACAGCTAGTAGATCGTCTGTGGTTTCTTTGGTAGGTTTAGGTAATTGAGCTGGGCCGTCTTGATTTGTAAATGTAATCAAGACGAAATCAAGCAGAGTTAACAGAGTCTTGCGGGTAACCACCAAATTTATTGTGGAGACAGAGATATCTACATTAATCTCAACTCCGTCATATTTTGGCATGAATTCTGGCGAATGTGGATTTACCTTTACCACTTTTACGTTGATGAGGGCAGTTTCGTCTTCTGATTCCATGTCTCCAGAAGAAACTATTGATTTGAATTCAGCGGGAGGATTATCAATGAAGTCATCCACGACCACGGATTGCAGAACGGTTTCCACAATCAGATCGTATGGGCGAAGAACAAGATTCACGCCAAAGTTCTCAGCGACTACTTCCACCAAAAGTTGATCTGGCTTCCTGCCTTCCGGATCACTTCGATAAAGTGAGCCCTGAAGTCGTTCCACTTCAAATTTGAGCTCAAAATTCTTTTGTTCCAGTTTGAGTTTATCGCTCTCTTTACCACTAGGAGCGTCTTGAAATTCATCGTCATCGTCATCGTCGGACGAGTCATCTTGGAGAATGATAGCCTCTTGTCTTGAGAAATTGAAAGATGTAGATTGTGCGCGATCCCTTGGCTTCGACGAGAATGGTGCTCTTATTGACAAAGTTGAAGTTCTGCGACTCTTGGCTGATGTCTGTGCCGGAAGTTCCTCCGCATTTACATTTGGAATGGCTGAGTTGATAATACTCATCAAGCTTTTGTATTTCTTGTCTGAAGCAGAAGCATGTAGTACAGGAAGATGACCCGAAACTCTTACTTTGGTCAAGTTTGGCGCTTTTGGTATGATTGATGTTTCAACAATGAAATCAATATTGATCTTCTCGACGACGCGCATCGATTGAGGATCTTCCTTCTCCGTGACTTGTGCTTTCGTATCTTCGATGGAAGGACCAATGAGAACTTGTGTATTGGAAAGCTTGACCACGAATCTATCGTACATGAGAGATTCTAGGCGTTTATAATCCGCATCGGTATAAACTGTCTTCTGCTTCGATTGTACTTCACGCATGGTTTCCTCATCCACAAGTTCACTGTTCACACTAATATGACCGGCATCGAGAATTAGACAAGTCGTTTTCCCCGAGGTAATGTTTTCGGGTACAATGATGAGAGGTGCTTGAAGATCTAACTTGGCATTGATTGTTTTGTGCTCCTCGAGTGCAAACTCAAGTCCTGCTCTTGTCTGTTGTCTGAGTCCTTCTACTGTTGCTCCTGCAGATTCCATAAGAGCCCCAATAGACTCCATATGTCTTTCTGGTGGCTTGAAAAATTGGATTATACCCACAAGGAAATGAGGATTCCAAATGATCTCAAGCGGCTTGAGTTTTCCGGTCACTGCAACATCACCGGCATCATGCAAGGGATTCGTTTCAACTTGGAATTGGAAGAATGGATCGGGAGTATCTTGCGACTCATCATCGTCGCCATTAAGCAGAAGTTTCGTCTTGGGTGTTTCAGGAGCGTCTTTAACACGAACAATCTGAGGAAATAAGCTATCAGGGGTCGTCCCGTCGTTCACGCGCAGGCCTCCAAGGCTTACATCCGCTAACATTGACTCGGGTCGCTGTAAGAATTTTGCCTTGAAAGCATCAAAGTAGAGACTGAGAACTTCGACCGTATTATTATGAGGATCACGCTTAAGTGTAAAGCTACCGGTATTGAGCGAAGCCTCGATTTGCATCTTGACGGTCTCTTTTGGTAAATCGATACTTTCCGCAATTGCTGTTTTCTCGTTCCAATCGATGGCATCATACAATTCTTTCCGCTGTTCCTCAGTCATAGTCGTTTCTTCATCCTCTTCCTGTTCTTGTGGTTTCGAGCCCCAAGCCCATGCAACCCACCCTTGCTTTTGCTTCGGTGCTGCCTTTTTAATACCAACATTTTCTTTCTTCAATTGGTTCCTAGCCAAGGACCTCCAGAAGCGTATGTCCTCATAGTCGAGTTTCCACTCAAGTTTATCTAGCTCCTCATTTTCTTCAGGTGATAATGGCTCGGTCTGCTTCTTCTTTTTCTTGAAGAGCTCAATGTAACGAATCCGATCGTCTCGTCTCTCCTTGAAGAAGGCCCATGACCAGCGACGATTGCGTTCATGAATCTTACTTAAAATAGCATTACCAGCAAATTTGAACCAAGCACGTGGATCTTCCTTTGGCCGAACACCTTTCGGTTGGAACTTCTTGTATTCTTGATGAAGGAGGAAGTAATGAAACAAGTCGACCATCATCAAAGCATCCCGATATTGATGATCGTCAAGAACCACTCCAATTTCGTCGAACAACAGCCCAGCCTTCATATGTGGTATCTCTATCTTACCGCTTTTGTCCATCTCGAGCTTCATCTGACCACTAACAGGCTTTAGAATAAACTGATGATTGGCCTGCTTTGCATCTTCACCTCGCACAATCATCTCTTTGAATTTTGTCAACATTTCATCATGCGATGCGACCTCTAGAGGTGTCGACACCTCCGCCTCTCTCCCAGTGCTCAACAATTCTGCATCCGTGTTCCAGTAGACAGCTAAAGCGCCTAGAGTGGCAAGTTTATGTGTGGTACCAGAAGAATTTTGTATGTATGTAGGTTTCCAGTTACCATCCGTACTGATGGCACTGAACTCTTGTAATGTAAGCCCGAGAGCAAATGGGTGACCAGGCGCCGAAATTGAGTCCTCATATCGTACGTGAATATTCTTGACCGTGATTTGGAGATTGTCGATGATTTTGGTAACCAAACTATCCGTGAAACTCTGATTCTTCTGCTGTTCTTCCAAACTCATGCCCTCCTGGTTTCTATCCTTCAGCATCTCGGCACTGTCCAGCTTCTCAATCTTGACAACCTGCCTCCTCCTCTCCTCTTCCTCTTCATCCCACTCTGCATCTTCTTTCGGCGATGCGAGTACATATATATCTTCGATTTCGACTTGTACAGGCTGACCCCGCAGATTCGACCATGGTATTTTCAAGGTCAGTTGTCCTAAATGTCCCTCCACCACATTTATAGGTAGCTTTAATTGATCCAAGGCCTCTCGTCGTAGCTCCAAATCCCGTAGCTTAACATCTCCCGACCAAATTCCTACTTTCAGTTGTCCAGGATCGAAATTCCGTATGTACATGCCCAGAAATCGATTTAGCAGCGATGAAACCAAACCTTCCAACATCTTGAGTTCCTATTGCCGTCACCCGGGCCGGGAAGCTCTAGATTAATTTGTTCGAAGAATGGTGGTTGGCATCCGCGATGGCGAATTTGTAAAGATGGCTGTGGCAAAGGTAGATTGAATATCACTTAATCCATCGCTTGTGAATCGAGGCTTTCTTCGTTTTTCGTGGCAGATCACGATTCGTTCTGTCGTATGGTGTTGATGGTGGTGGTGGTGATGTGTGTGAATGTATCGTACGAGGGGTATCTGAAAATCGCCCCCAGCTGCAGTGTCCCACGGGTTTGTGTAAGTATTCTGGAATCAAACAATAAACAGCACGCTCAATAAAGGCAGCCACGAAGGAAGAACGAATTATTGGAATGATAAACGATGAACGAGGCACGATGGCATAATGTTAGAACGGAAGATCACAATCATAATCACAATACATAATGATAATGCCACGTAAAAGCGATTCCCAGAAAAGATAAAACCTGCAATCCTCCCTTCCCAACCCTTTGAACATCCCATCCCATCCCGTCCATCTATTTGGATGCATTGTGTTCATTGGTGCGCAGCGATCTTTTCTCTCGAGGCCCGAAGGCTTGTATGATCACTGTTCGCTAAGTTGACCTTGCATTCTCTATGGTGGAGTTGGTCGACCGACCTGGCACGACCTGGCAGAACACACGACAGGGCCCCGTTGCACACAGCTGCTCGGTGCTCACAAGCTGGAGCTCCCACGATGACGTATGAAAATATATTTTTCTTCGCATTCTGTTCCCAAGCCATTACGAAACAGCTTGTCTTGGGATCCATAGTTGCCGGTATCACACTTTTCGCGGCAATCGATCGAATAGATACAATGTTATCTATCTCATATGTAATTGTTCCACACAAAGCCAATAATAATAGCTGCCTCCATTCAATTTTCCCGGTTTGCTTCCTCGCTGTTTACTAATTACCTAGACAGTTAGACTACAAGTACAAGTCCGGCCTTCCCCCTCCATTCCTTCTCTCTACTTTTCTCTCGTACACACTTGCACAATACGTCCTTGATTTATTGAATTTCTGATTGACGGGACCTTTCAATATACCCATTTGTACCAATTGCACCCTTGAACATCACACGCACTTAAATAAATAGCCGCGGGGTAAGGTGTTGTAGAAACCAAAACCATGCTTCGCACAACAGCGACACGCTCTCTCTTGAAGAGCTTCACAAAACTTCCCACCTCTCGAGCAAGCTATTCTCAAGCTTCCGCAGCTCTCAAAAATACCTCTTCTTTCCGCACATCAATTCCAAAACGCCCTGCAACCCTCTCTCCCCGTCTCTTCTATGCCACCAAATCCGAACCTCCGTACGTACCCGATCAAATAAATTTTAAAGAAGAAGAAAAGATCGCAAAACAAACAATCGAGCCTCACCCCGAATCCGTATCATCACAGTCCTCCGTTCGTCCTGTGTTCGAGGAAAACCCACACCACGAAGGCCACGGATCGGTCAAAGATGATCTGGAAACTATCAAGGAAACATTTGCTCTACGAGAGGTTCCCAAGGAATCTTTGATAATTGGTGCTGCGGGTGTTTTACCTTACGCTGCTACATCGGCTTCTACAGTGTATTTGGCTTACGATATCAATCAAGCAAACGCTACTGGACAAGGCATCTTATTTTCACCCGAGACGGCTCACCAATTGTTAGAGTATATTACACCTATTCAAGTTGGATATGGTGCTGTTGTAAGTTCTCTTTCCCGGTGCTAAATCGCCAAACTATAACTAACTTGATACATAGATTATTTCCTTCCTCGGTGCAATTCACTGGGGTCTTGAATATGCAGGTTATGGAGGACATCACAGCTACCGTCGATACATGATCGGAGTTGTTGCTCCCGCTGTCGCATGGCCTACTATACTTATGCCAGTGGAATACGCGTTAATTACCCAATTCACCGCTTTCACATTCCTCTATTTCGCAGATGCCCGAGCAACAGTTCGAGGATGGTGTCCTCCCTGGTACAGCACATATAGATTTGTCTTGACATTTATTGTGGGAGCGGCAATTGTGGCAAGTTTGGTCGGTAGAGGAAGAATTGTCAGCCATGATAGACAATTGAGAAGTGCAGTTGATTATGTCAAGGAAGACAGAGATGGTCAGTGGATAGCATTGGAACAGGAGGAGAAGATGAGAAGGGCGAAGTTGGCTGAAGAGGAGAAGGCGGATGAGGAGGAGGAGGCACAGGATGAATCCGGAGATGAGGAGAGTGATAATGAAGATGAGAAGAAGGATGAGAAGAAGTAAATTAGCATCCGAGTTTGTACATACCTACTTTCTCTCCATCTGCCTTCGTCATCCCGTTTTCCCTCGGATAAATTAATGTCTGATATTACTTCGGCTTCAATTCAAATTAATCCATTTATGCAGAAGCATTTTCCAGTATATAGCAAGTTATCAAATGTACAGAAAAAAAAATCAATAATGTCCTCGTCACCATGATATCAGAGCTCTAGTGAAGTATCTTCTAAGCTACCATTCCTCCTCTGAAACCAAACCTCCAAGGGAAAACTGGCCTTCTCAATCACCACTCACAGAATTCCTCTACACACTTGGCCTTTCTATATTTCCACATAAATTCTTTTAAAACATTATCTCGCATTCAAATCAATTCTCATCTGCAGTTCAAGATTGAAAGGAATGTGATAGCGAGTTTGATATAACTCTTGCTTTAATCTATTCGTAGTGTGGGGTGATTTTCAAGACTTATGAGTCGAATGGGCGTTTGTGAAAAGGGATTGGGGCGTCGGAGTTGGAGTCGGAGTAGAAAAATATTGTAAGGTGTAATATTGTATGTATGTATTTGTTTTATCTTATTTTATTTTATTTTATTTTATTATCTTTGGATTGGGATTGGGATTGGGATGGAATGGGATGGGATGGGATATAAATGGTCTAGTACAGTACGGCATAGTCGCTTCGAATCTCGAAATATCAACTTTACTCCCTACTCGAGTACTTTCCCAGCATGATCCGAGGTCATGCATGGTGTGGGAAGTTTGGATCGTAGATACTGCTAGCTATGAGGTATGACGACGCACGAGATAATAGGTAGATAGACAGCTAGGTAATCATCATTGAAATGATCAAAGACATACGAGGAGCGAGGCAATAAGATTCCATGAGATTTCATTTCATTCCAATCCAATATGATATGATATGATATTTCCCTTCGCTTAGCGGGCTCGATCGATATATGTAGATAGAGTGAGTATAGAAACGTAAATGTTCTTCTCCTTTCTCCTTTTTTCCATCCTCAGCTAATTAGCGAAGACGTTGCGTCGTTCGGATTGAGGAGGAAAATAATGTACAGGGAAAAGATCTGATCCGAAGAGGTAAGAATATCACGTCACTTCACAACACAACATATCAAGCTCGAATCACTCACTAATTACACTTTCCAATATTTGATTGATTATGATTGTAATCACCGAGCAAAACTCAGATGAATGAGGACCATAACAAGGCCCATAACTATCTAATGAAACTTGATTCAGAATTGAATCCATGTGGTATGTTATGATATGATACATCAATGCAGTCCCATCTGCATGTAATTTTGTTTTTGATCTCTCACGACTTTCCCGTTTGATTATTCCGCTCAAGTAGAACTAGACCAGTCAAACCAAGTCAAACCAATCTATCCCCAGCACAACGAGATCTGTAGATTACCTAGCATGTCTCTCCTATTCATCAACTTTCTGTCATATTTGCATCCGTTACTTAGCATTTGATTTTTGAAAACTTCGTTGTGCCGAACTTTTGTTGAAACCACAATGCAAATGCTGAAAAATTCTCCGTGGGTGTCCGACTGATCTATCTCAATATTCAATCCCATCTAAATCCACAAGAGGTGAAGTGAAGGAAGAAAGAAAAGGAAGGAGAAAAGACGGTCTAAAATCTTGAAGTGACATCATGAGGGATGAAGTGAAACGAAACGATGTAGTGATTTTCAAAAAAGGTTAACTGCAGTCATCATGCATGACGATTTGATGATAAATACGGAATTAGTATTTTAAAATGGAGTTTACCATTCGTATTCTCCAGTTGCCTTGTGGAATACGTATTCCTTGTTGTTGACGGTAAGTACACCATCTTTCATAACGCACTTCCTGTATAATGGGTTAGCATGTGTATGATGAAAGAAATACGGGATTCATACCACTTGTTCTTGACTCGTTGGACTTTGTCATACATGCAAAGCATAATATGACCCATGCTGTCATCATCTTCATCATCATCATTCAATCCATCATCGGGATCATCCAAATCAGAATTAATTGCGTCTTCATCTAGTTCATCCTTAGCCTTGTCGTCATCATCATCAGAGCCAAGACCATCTGTTTGTGGCAACGAGCCTGGTAAGGTTTTACGCTGGCGCTTGGTTGAAGGGATCTTATTAGCTTCCTTGAGCGGAAGCATTAGACCACCGCCTTCCATAGCCTTGCCCATAGATTCGATCTTGCTACGGATGAGGTTGTCAATCTCAATTCGGCCCATGGCAATTTCATTACCTTGGGAATCAATTTGTTTGATAACACCAATAGATTCATCAGTGTCGTCACCGGCTCCGTCGGTTTGCGCACCTCCAACGCCACCTTGAGGGTTTTGTTGAGCCTGAGGGGCTTGAGAACTCTGACCATTCTGACCATTTTGGGGGTTTTGAGGGTTCTGAGAGGCTTGGCCATTTTGGAAAGCTCTCTGCTGCTGTAATTGCTGCATCTGCTGTGCTTGTTGAGCTGCAACACTCTGTCTATAAGCCGCCGCAGCCTGTTGACTTTGTTGGCTTGGCTGTCCTTGGTGTTGTCCTTGTGGCTGTTGCGGTTGAGCTTGGGGAGGTACACCACTACCTGGTCTCTGTTGCTGCTGCTGCTGCTGCATCGATTGCATTTGCAAATGTTGTTGTTGTTGCATTGCTTGATGCTGCTGTGGACTCATTTGAGACATGGGTTGCTGCTGGGGTGCACCACCTCCTTGAATGGATTGAATTGAAGCTGCAGCTCTTTGTCCATAAGAAGCATGAAGATTTTGAGCAGCACGTTGTTGAGCAGGTGTGGCATTTGGCATAGTCATAAGAGGTCCTTGAGGAGGTGCTTGTGACATAGGAGACGGCATGAAGCCTGCATTCTCCATACCAGGTTCAGCCTTTATGCGAGGTCCATTTGGCATTGGAGTTTGATATATTGGCTGTCCTGGAGGTATACTTGTGTGCTGGTAATTCGAAGGTACCATTGGTGGATTTTGCATAGGTGGTTGGTCAGGCTTTGGATCCCATGGAAACAGAGCAACACCGAGTGTTGACAACTTGGTTTGCCATCCCTTTGAAAATAATGTGTTAGCAAAGTTATTGACCAACTTGTCTTAAAAATCATGATTTTTTATTGAAAAGCTCCAAGAAATAAGATCGCAAAACTGTGAGACTACGTGTAAGGATACTGATGACCCATGACCTGAACTGCTACATGTGTGCTCCCTTACACATGTCTCCAAGAAGTATCACGTGATACAAAAGACAGAAAGAGACTAGTTCGAGAAAAGTGTTTTCACAACCGAGAGGCTGAGGTCAAGGGTATAAAGCCAAATACAGAGGATCGCCCACCCCCCAAAAGCTGGCCCGACTGTGCACAGGCGGCAATCAAGCAGCAACAGAAGAAAACCAACAAGACCAGCAACAAAGATTCATAATCGGAGCAGAATCCAACAAAATGACATGCCAATGAAACCAGGACTGTTCGAAACTCAAATAGCCATCCACGAAGAAAAGGAAACAAAGAATCCAATTGAAGAACTTGTGAAATGCGCCATCGCAGAATCTAGAAAGTTGAGACGAGATTCAGAAACATACCTTTCTCAACTCCTCCAGTACAACTTCATCGACTCCACTCTCCTCGAAGTCAACTCTAGAGCTATCGACTACATCTGCAATAATCTGCTGGTAAACATTTCCGACCTGAGTGTTCGACATTGTGTTGCTTGCGTTGCTAAGGTATAATGGAAGAAGTATTGGTCGTGTGCGCAAATGGGATTCGTCTTCAGCTATCTCCTCAACGAATTTATTCTTTACACGCGAGTAATCGAATTCGCAGATATGGTGCTTTCAATTCTAATTACTCAAATATCATAAATCGGAGATCGAAAGCTGTGGAAAGAGGTAGGTGTTGGGAAGTTGTTGATGGAACTGTGCTATTTCCAGCTTGTGAAGACGGTCAGTCGTTGGCTCGCAACAGTAATTGCCCCCTCCACTTATTTTCAGATTCGTAAATTTGTATGCCACTCTTTGATTGACTTGAGGATCTTTTTGACTATCTTATGTAACTTTGCAAACAGATTAAATGGATTTCTGAAATGTAAAGTGATATTGCTCTGTCCTGGCTTGTGGAGTTGTATGGGGGAAGGTCGCTTTGGTAGAGATATGGATAACCTTAGCCCGCTTTCGCTTATATAATGACTTAAGAGAGCCTGAAGGCTGAGTCTTCGCCTTTCTCTTTATTTCTTTCCAATTGCTTGTTGCAAATCGACAACAAGTGCATTCTTAATAATTATTGAATAATTGAGATTCACTCCCAAAAGGAATGAGAGTAGATTGATCTTCAGAAGCTAATCTAATTGGGATACGGGGTCTCTACAGTCGAGGCAATTGGCTCATTTACTTGCTGCTTCCATCTTATGTCTGAGACTTGAGCAGTAATAAGTCTCAATTTGAAGTTTAGGGCATTTTCACAATGGCACATAAATCAATCCAGTCACTTCTCATGTAACATTCAGTTGGTTCAAGTAATTTACATTTTCTAGCAAAAATAACTAATACAAAATCCCATCCGAAAAGGTGTACGCCATATAAGCACCAGAGGTATCCATTCATTCATCGTCAAAGCATCAACTTGCACCAGGTGAAGCACTTTCTGCCATGGGCATTGTGAAGATCGAAATCCACCAAACACCACGCTAAAACATCCCAATTGCTAAAATGCTATTATGGAATTTGCTTTATACTTTACCTGTAGCTCCAAGAGCTATTCTTGACATATCTATCTGATAGTCATTTGCTTGACCATGTCGGCCTTTCCTGATGCACCAGCTGATGCGGATGCACTTGGGCCAGTCTTCTTCTCGAAAACCTTCCAGAATTTCAAGCTCTCATCAGCAGCTAATGAATGTTAGTAAATATCAATTTATAGATGGAAGGAGTAACTTACCAGCTGTGGCGAGCATTTGTCCATCTGGGCTGAGACAGCTGTGGAGGACTCTAGTCTCATGGGCTGGGATCTCGACATTGCGAACCAAAGTAGGGTAGCTCCAAATGCTGATGGAGTTGTCTGGGAATCCACTGGTGCTGACAATCTCGCGGTAATGAGGGCTCCATCGGAGACTGGTAACTTGGGAGCCAGTGTCGATGCTGTTAACACGTGCACCGGTGGTGGTGTTCCAGAAGTGGATGTGACGATCGTATGATCCACCACCAGTAGCCAAAACGTTTGGTTGCCATGGGCACCAGCTAAGAGCCTTGACAGCTGCCTTGTGGTTGGTCTTGGTAAACTTTGGAACAGCTAAGGAACGGGCATCCCAGATAGAGACCAAGTTGTCGTTGCCACCAGTAGCAAGTTGAGCACCATCGGCGCGCCATTCCAAACCACAAACTTCGGAGGTGTGAGAAACCAACTCGGCAACTTTGTGTTGAGCGATGCGAACATCGTGGTTGTAGACAAGGCCACTTCGTGCACCAGTGGAAAGAGTGTGCTTGTTCCATCCCATTACACCAACACGAGTATCGTGTCCGTGCATGCTTCTAAGCTTGGTACCTTCTTCGACATCCCAGATTTGAACTTCTCCGGAACCGAGACCAACACTGACATATGCTCCATCACCGGACCACTTGACACTGCTAACATAGGTATCTGGGCTGGTTTCAAGAAGAGAGCTGACAGTACCAGACTCGGCAGACCAGACATATACATTGCGTTCAAGACCAATTGCAACTTGGTTGTTGGAGCTCCAGTCAAGGAGGTTCAAGTAGTAATCGTCGACGAGACCAGGTGCATCTAAGACACGCTCTGGTGCAGTTGCAATGCGGCGTCTGAATTGGGCAGCAGAAGCGTTGGTGTTCTTGAGTGGACGGTTGTATTGAGATCGGAGGTCCACAGGTTTTGAGGATTCGGGAGCAGCAGGCTTGAATGCGAGGATTCTTTGGCCTTGAGAAATACCACAGGCAGATGCCAACGAGTCTTGGTATGCAATGGTATTTGGTGATGGGCGGGAGTATGAAGCTGGCTCTTCTTCGTCATCAATGGTCAATGATTCAAGAGCAGCGAGTGCATCACCGGCACCTGATGCAAGAACTGAAGAGCTTTCATTGATGCTCTTTGGTCTTTGCTTCTCGGCAAAGTCGGCCTTTCCGCAGCCAGCGGTTGTGATGGCTGAGCTTGCAGCACGATCTGGGATAAATCTATCACCAGAGTACGAGACAGTAGTCTTGGTAGACTTTGAGCGGATTGGGGCCTTTCTTGTTCGTGGAGCGACAGGAGTCTTACATCCGGTACCAGTAAGAGCAAAGTCAGAGACACCGAGCTCAAGAGCATGTCGAGGAGTTTGAACGCCCTTAGCAATGTTGGACTTTGGTGAGTCGCGGTGAGATTTTCTGGAAGACTTTGCGAAATGTGATGTTAAGTTTCCGCCGTACGTTGACTTGGATGACAATCGTACATTCTCTTCAGATACCTTTCTCTCGGGTGGAGTAAAAGGAGATGAATTATTGATTGAGAGAGTTTGGGTGCGTGTACGAGGAGATGGGGTCAAAGGCATACGCCCGCCAGCGGTACGTGTGGAGAAGAGCCCAGTGTGGGACTTAATGGGGGTTGATACTGCGGTAGCCATTTTGCAATATCAAAGTATGATCTCGGTCGAAAGATCGATGGATGATAGGAGTAGATTCGGTATAACGAACGAGCTCCAAGAGACTCAACCTAATGGTTCCTGGTAATTGTTTGGGGTTAGTGTAATTCGTATTTGTGCTCGATATATCGAAACGTCCTTCTATATAAGAATGGCTTAAGAGTCGGATAACGATCAATGGCGTGTGGCAGAAAGATCTAATAGACTTGAAGTATTCTTGTAATTGAAGGTATGTTGTTGTATGTTTTGTATGTTATGTGATTGTGAGTAGTGAGAATGAAGATGAGAGGTAAAGGTGCGAAGTATAGGGAGATTGCGAATGTTGCATGAAGAAAGAAAGAAAGTCTTTGAGAAGGGAATATTCAAGAGCTTTTCTACTCGTTTGTTTACTCCACTGAATTAGTTTGGTTGTGAGGGGCAACCGTTTGGCAACGATTAAAAACGTAAAACGTGAGCCTCAGGCAACAACTTAGTCCTGTTTGAAATCTCAAGCCACAAATCCCAGAGCGCGTATATTAATTCCGACCCGCCGACCCACCTGCGGCCCCCATGAACTCTTTCCAAAATACTTCAATGTTCCATCTCATCGTCACCCGTGCATGATTTTTATGTATATTGAGGTTGAAGAACCATGAAGAGTCTAATGTTATCAAGTACATCTTGACTTGCCATTTGAACTGTACACATCGTAAAATACAATTCATTCAATCGTCTTTGTCTCACCGAACAAAGGAAATCTCCATCTGGTTTGATCTGTTTGTCCGCCATTTTCTATTCGTCTGGGGAGTTTGTGCACATTCGCACAGCATCAACTCTTTTCATCAACCAATCTAGCATGACCACATAAGATACCACCTCTTATTATGGCTCAGCCTTCTACACCCGGCGGTACACCCTACTCCATCTTTGGCCCTGGCTCTTCTACTCCTACCCATACCAATCAACTTTCTGGAGGCCCTCCTACCACTCCAGGTGCCGCTCCTTCAAGCAATACTTTCTTGATGCCGAATTCGCCCGTGAAGAACAGATTGGGTATGGATGGGTATAGGCCCAAGGTTACAAGAACTCTTGGTCAGGTAATTCATAAAACTCTCGACACTTTGCAGGCTATTTTCTAACCCATGCTCCGACTTATGTAGCGCCCAGCTTGCCTTGTCAATGCCTCTGTTACATATTGCGGCAACAATCAGATATATGCCTTTGGTGGTTTCGACCAGTATACCGACGAGGTCTACAACCATGTTTTGAGGCTTGATCTAGTTAGTCACCAATGGAATTTGGTAGACAATTATGGCGACATTCCCGGTGTACGAATGGGTAGGTCTGATATGCGCTCAATGCATCTGCAGCTCTAACAAGTCTTACAGGTCATACCGCTACGCTCTATCAAGGCGAGAAACTACTCATATTTGGTGGTGAAAACGAACATCGTACATACCTCTCTGACCTCATCATTTTCGACCTTAAGACCGCACATTGGACCCAACCAACTGTATCTGGACCTATACCAAAAGGAAGAGCTAGACATGCTGCTGTTTTGCACGAGGACAAGCTATTTATCATTGGTGGTATCACCGGTCATAATAATTATGTGTTGGATGATATTTGCTACCTGGACTTAAAAACTTTCACTTGGTCTCGAGCATGGCGTTTTGTTGGACGATTTGACCACTCGGCATATTTATGGGGAGATAGAGTTTGGGTTTTTGGAGGTCTCAGCGAGGATATGGATAAGATTGGTGATGTATGGTGGTTGGACTTTAAGGGTAGCCCGGCATTCGAATCCGCACCTTCGTATGGTTCCATGGACAGGAATGCAGCTCTCAGTCGTTCTCCTCGGCCTTCATTCTCAATGTCGCAGTCTGCCGTAGGCAGTTCAGGCTATGCCGCAAATTCAAGCAGCGCACAGGTCAATCCACCTTCATTTCAATTGACTACTTCTCCTCCTCTTGCTCCTGGTACAATTTCTTCGTTAAAATTCGTATCTGGTCCCAATATACCCGCCCAAGGCTCAGGCATGCATTTCCATGTTTACACATCCGGAACTCTTCTCGATTTTGTCACCCCTGCAGCAACAATAACACCACAAGAGTGTTCTTTATCATCTCTGGAATTGGACACACTGCGTTGGCAAAAGCTTGCAGAAGGTCGAGATATTTTCAGATCAGGTTATAGATGGCATTACTGTACTTTGAATGACGAAGGTACAAAGGCTTGGCTTCTTGGTTGTCCAACAGATCCCACAGCAACAGATCTAGGTCCAGGTGGTTTTGAAGAATATCTAAGGTTTGTGGCCATTTACTTGTTTATAGATGGTAACCATTGCTGATCATTGCTTCTTTAGTGATATAATGGAGATAGATCTTCGACGATATGGTTTACTGGGCAACGGTTTAAATCCTGAGCCTCGAGAAGAAACTTCGCGACTATCATCCTCTGGTAGAATGAAGGTCGAAACCTCAAAAGGCCTTGGTATGGATTTGGCCAAAGTTTTCAATCAAGCACCGGAAAGTGGTAGTGGGGCAGATTTTATTATCACCGCATCAAAAGATGATGAGTGGGATGAGGATGATTCAAGCTCCAGAGGTTCTATCAGTCAGGTGCAACAAAACTGGTTGGCTCCCGATGCACCAACGTCTCCTCCGATCCATGTTCACAAACTCATTCTCCAAGCTCGATGGCCCCACTTCGCACGTTTATACAATGCACAAATGGCAGAATATCACACAAAGAGAATGCACATACCAGAACCCTATCCAGTTGTCAAGGCATTTTTATACTATCTGTATACTGACAGTATCCATCCAGACGACTGCGCAGAGTTAGATGACGTTGCTGGGCTTTTGGTCATGTCGAATATCTACAACATTCCACATCTTAGGTTGTTATGTGTTAATCGCTTATCCAAGGAATTGGATGTCGATCACGCATGTGTTATTTGGCATTCCGCTGGCGTTGCTAATGAAGAATGGTTACGCAGACGTGCTGCTAGCTTTTGTCTTACGCATTGGGGCAGAGTTGTTCGTACGCCAGGGTTCTTACGATTGCCACGCCAAGCCTTGGTTGATTTATCGCAGGAAATCGATATGGAAGGTCGTGTTGTAGGAGGTGAGCATATTTATAGACTTTTTACCGAATACTTCTAACACAAACTTATAGGTGAAGAATTAGAATTTGTTGGGGGACTTGGTGGCTCTCGCTTTGGTGTAGGTGGTGTTCGAAAGACTAGTGTTAGTAGCACTCATACACAAGGTGTAGGTTCCGAAATTGATGACAATGAAGAAATGGAAATGAATTAATGAAACGAATTGATATGGTATAAATAAGATTCAGATTGGGTCCACATGGTGGCTGGGCGTTGGCTACTTGCAAATTTTGCATCGGGAGTGTCTAATAAGCATGACAAGGAAGGAAAGGGAAGCATTGTTAGGCGCCTGGATTCTTGCTATGATATTTGGTAACTGTTAGTAGGGAATATAGAGATACCATGTTACGATACAAATATTATTATGAACCAAATGATATTTTTGAATGTGCAGAGCCGGGTGATAATCAAGTGGCCTTGGTTCAAGATTTTTGCTGAAGCCTTTGATGAAAGTTCCTTTGGTTGCTTGTCCTACACTTTAATGTCTAATTCCAAATTTGAACACGTAATAATCATCTAGGTATCTGTAGTTCAGCTATGGGCCATGTTGATCTCGTTTTGTTTCATGAAGCTACAACAATTTGATTGATGAAAGCCAACTCCACGAAAAGATTACCACCACTTTAATGTTTGCTATAAATTGACTGGCTATATTGCTTATTGGTACCCAAAATAATTGGAGTTAAACAGTAGGTGCATGTATTCAGAACACACTCCTCAAATTTACAATAATCGTGATTTATTCTGATTTTACCCGATTCTCTTGAGAATTATCTGTATTATTGTTGGATCTACATTGAACTAGTGGATAGCGTCTTGCAATTTTAGGGCATTAGTGGACGTCTTTTTCATAAGTCTACTGTTCTGTTGATACATTGTACACGGTGATTATGACATTACGTCACCTGGATGAAAATAGTCGTCGATGAGTTGATTGTTAAGCGAGGAAAGTCTATCTACTAGGGTATGCTTTGCACTCACGTATACATTTATGGATCTTAAATGAGTATATTGGGGTGTCTTGATTTGCAGTTACGGAGTTGGAAGTTTGTAAGTAAGTATTGTGTATAAGTTCATGATAACTTTTGTTGACTGGATTAGATGTCGAAAATATCCTGGGGTGGAGATCTGCACTCATTCATGGTTGCTGTTGGTATGTACCAAGTCCATGTCTCTGGCGCTAGAATTATCGGGAGGCTTCTTTCTGTTGATTTGAAATGTGTGTTTGGAATTCGAGGTCCAGATTGATCCATCTCTAAATTTGTAGTGAGAAGAATATGCGCTTGTAGCTGGGTCGATTTCCCCGCTAGAATATGGTAGTGCTCCGTTATTTAGTGGTATCTCACCTCACATTCCTAAATGATCCCTCTATCCAATTTTTCTCCTTAACACCACACCACTAGTAACAAGATGAGAGGACTGAGAATATTCCTTCTTCCTAGCCTAGCCAGCTATTTCTCACCCCCTACCTTTCTTTTCTATCTTTATTTCCCGCCCCCTCATTCTCATCTACTTTCTTCCTCACCCCGCCATTTCCCTCCAAAATCCACGTTTTATTCTCTATCGCTTGCAAAAGATTCTGACCTTCTTCATTCTCCCTCCTGCTGTTCTCTTTCTGCTTCTCCAAAATTCGTTTCACTCCCTCTATTTGCCCCCTCAAATTCCCCACTCGCTCTTCCAAAACTCCTTCGAGCTCTCCACCCATAATCTTCTCCCTCATCTTCCCTCCAAGTACGTTCTCCCTCCTCTCCTGCTTTTCCCAACACGCAGCACAGAATCCATTCCCACTCTTGATAATCCTTCGTTCATATCTGATTTTATACGCAGGGCATATATTTGCGGTATCGACACCTGAAGAAAGACTCTTGACAGGATTCGAACAGGGAATCACATATGGACGCCAGCTATGCGTGCAGATGCTATAGCGGAATGTTATGCTGCGACACATTTTGTGAGGTGGGGTTGTGATGAGGGACCGGAAAGTGGTGGATGAATGGTTGTGAAGTGATGTGTTTGGAAATACAGTGATTTTGAGTTGAATAGTCGAGACTGGAAAGTGTCAGATTCAATTCTGTGCGGAGCGGGAAGGGGAACGTACTGGATTTCTTTGTTATGTTCTAGTTCTGTTTTTGATCTGAAATAGTACGCTCGAGTTCCTCTTCTTCTTCTTCAAATTCCTCGTTGTGTGATCTGTTCGATTTTCTTGACTTCAACCGTGAAGATTCTGTCGATGTTTCTTGTATATGTTCTTAATCCACGCTTCAAGTTCTCGATGGAATGGTGTACAAAAGCTATGCTCTACTTCTCAGCAATTATCCCAAATTCCCATAAACCAAATATTAGACGCTTCGAGTGTGCAAGTAATATAAATAGTTCCCAAACAAGCTGCCTAGGAAAAATATATTTGATATTCGGTAATTGATACACCAGGCTGTACAAAAGCTTCGCCGTGTAATGAGATGGCTGTAAAGTATCTATTTGTCTAAGCCTCTGGATCGCTTATCGTATTCACTACTTGTAAGGCGGCCACTTATCTTTTCTAATGCTAACGAAGATGAGTGAATACATTCAGATGTATTGTGCACCCACCTACATTAAGCGGTCTATAAACAAACAAACAAAACAACTGACCAACTCACTTGTCACTTATAAACCATCACTCTGCACCTTCACCTTTCCTTTCCTCTTCTCTTCACATTTAGTTTCCTTCACCCGAAACACAAGTCTACATTATCACCATCATTCTCTTCCTCCCAAATATCTCCAATCTCACATTTCCCATCCCACACGCCAAATTCCTCCTCTTCCTCCCCCTCTTCTTCCCCTCCCCTCCCATCTTCCCTCTGCAGCTAAAGCAAACCCCAACAATCATCATGAACACATCAGAAAAAGAAATCCTTCCCAATTCAAATTCGAATTCAAATTCAAATTCAAATCCACAGTTTGTGTATTTTCTTACCCACAGTTTGTGTATTTTCTTACCCACTACATCCACTTTCCCCACTCCCACCTCTCCTCCCACCCCATCTCAATCAACCCCCACCTCCTTTAAAAAAGCAAAGCAAAGCAAAGAAAAGAAGAAGAAAGAACCCCCATCCAGTATCATCTCATCGAATTAGCCAAATCATCAATCACCAAAGACCAACTATACTATACTATTATATATATATACATAGCTATACTATCAACCACCATAGCGATATCTCATTCATTTTGCTCCTCTTGAGTTTCGCATAGGATCAAGAATCGTAATTGTAATCACAACAACAACCAAAGCAAAGCAAAGCAAAGCAAAGCAAAAGGGAACTTCTACAAGAATCCATGAATAGCAATTAATCTACGAATAGTACAACTCGATCTGATTCCCATAAGTTCCGCGTCAAGAAAAAGAAAGAAGTAAAAACCAAACAGCTTCACTTCGCATAGACAGTTTGAGTAAACGTAGAAAATGAAATATTAGATTATGTATGCATGTAAATCAATGGAAGAAATCGAATGTAGTATTATCTTCCATCCCCATCAATTATCCCAAGCCCCAATCTCTGGATATCATGTCCTATCATATCACATACTATCATACAAACTAACCCTATTCCTCTCCTACCGCTTCTCTAACCATATCACAACACTTCTCAACCCCCTATTTAACCCCACTCCACGCCATACCCAAAAGAACATCTCTCCCCTCCTCCCCCTCCCACTCAATCCCCACCTCCATTTTCTCCCTCGCCCCCCCTCGACTCTGCAACGCCACCAATCTCTCCCCCCTAAAATAAACCAACACGCCACCCTTCCCGTTGCCCTGGGCCGTAACCCTATAAAGAGGTCCCGCACTATGCAACACCTTCTTCTCAGGAACAAACTGCAAATCATTCTCAATACACCAATCTTCCACCCTGTCCCTGAACGATACTTCTTCCGTAGCCTGCAACTCTTTCGGCGGCTGCGCAGTCGCAGGTTTGACGGGGTGGGAAGATACAGAAGGATTTTCTGGCGCAGGAAGATTTCCCACCTTCTCTCCAAGACGCAACGCGTTCTTAATCATCTCATGTCCCTTTTCAAATTCTTCCTGTATCGCATTCAACTCTTTGATTTCCGCTGGGAAAACCCCATCACGCCACCACTCAAACCACTGTCCGATTTCCTCATTCGGACCAACAATTGTAAGCCATTGATGCAACACATGGTGCCACATCGGAAAGACTGTATCCACAATCACCTGTCCCACAACCCTCGGTTTCAGTATATCTTTCCAAGCCAGTACCCCTTGAAGACTAGCTAAATATGGAGACTGATCATTCGGATCGACTCTGAAATTCTTCTCATTTTTGAGAAACTTGGCCATGCTAGGAAGAACATGATTCATAATCAATGGGGTCCACGCATCATTCTTAGGATTGGGACACAGCACCTCGTGCCATTGTGAAAGACCTGGTATGACACCTCTGTGGAAATCCCAAGAATCAATTAGATGTCTAAACTTTCGCTTTACATCGCTGACAAGACCAGTTGAACTTTTCGGATCGGCGTGATAGGTGGATAGATGTTGTAGCCAGGGGAATAACCAAAGATGGGGTAGTTCGTGATTTCTCCTTTTCTTCGGATTCCACGATGATACTGCATCATTAAGTCTTCCTACTATCGCCTGATCTAAAATCTGTGATCCAACAAACTTTGGTAATAATCCCTGCCAAGCATCTAGAAATGCTAATACGGGAGCGGGATTGTATACATCCCAACTTTTGTTGATAGATGATACAATCTTAGGGAAAATAGTCTTATAGATCATACTTTCATAAGGGGTAGTAGATTTAACCCTATTCTTATGCGAGGCATTCATGAAAGAATCCTGACCAACAATAGCCTTTTCGTTAGTCACAGCCCCTAGAATATGTCGAATTTTGTAAAGATTCGGAACCATCCCATTTAACTTGGGATCTTCAAGAGGTTGCCAACCCTCCGTGGCTTGACGAAGAAAGGGATGAACAGCTGCGACAGCAATATTTGACAATTCTTCATTAGCTCCAGATATGTCAAGTCCATCCACGGTTTTCAGGGCTTCAATTACTGGATCCCACTGCCCATCCTGTACAGCCTTGGCAATCCCCTGAATACTCTCCGCAAAAAGTTTCATTTGCTCGTATTGCCGCTGTTCTTCATCAAGCTCTTGTTGTTGTTGAATGAGTTCCATTTCTGTATAAGCTTTCCTCTCCTCAAGATTCTTCCATTCTTCAACAAAGGCCGATAGATCATTTTGGGCTCTTCGAGCTAATTTCCTATTCTCAATTTGCTCCACACTTTCTGCTTTTGGCGGTCCAGCAGTAGGCGTCAAAATTCCAGACGTAGACGTCAATAATTTTTGGCCAGGGCCAGTCATATCCAGAATCGGAGCAAATGCTTCCGGGATTTCCAATCCAGGCGCAGCTCTTTGTACTTCCTCCACCGTTCGATATTTAGGCTTCGCTGCTTTTCGAGGAGTGCTCACTCCACTCATACCACTATCCGTACCACTCGTCTTTGGCTTCCTCTTGCGTTTCCTCCTCTCTTCATCAGAATCCTCGATTTTCTCGCCCCTCAATTTCGCTTGCCGCTTCTCCTCTTCCTTCTCTTGTTTCGACTTCTCAGCTACCGACCCCAAACCTACACCTTGCGGTCGTAAAGTGACCTCAATAACACCACTTCGACCCTGGCCCTCTTTTCCTAGACCTTGCCCCTCTTTATAACCCATCTTAGCCATCATTCTCGCCGCAAATGACATCCCATTAACCGGTGTTGCGCCACCGCCCGTTTTATTTCCACCGCGTCCACTCGTAGGTGTAGAAAACGCGCTCGGCCTTGCAATTCTCGGAGTCTCTTGCGCATCATCATTATTCAACAATATAGG
Source organism: Botrytis pseudocinerea (assembly GCA_019395245.1). Taxonomy (NCBI): domain Eukaryota; kingdom Fungi; phylum Ascomycota; class Leotiomycetes; order Helotiales; family Sclerotiniaceae; genus Botrytis; species Botrytis pseudocinerea. Next base: position 63,540 of record JAHXJK010000003.1, on the reverse strand, counting down.
ATTATTCGCCGAAGATGGCACAAAGCCTCGTCCTAAAGGTGTACCCGCATTCGAACCCAATCCAGTATTCTTCGATTTACTCGGCGCTGGACTCTGAAACCCTAATCCTTTTCCAGGAGCACCGAATCCCAATCCTCGAGGCGCAATCGGCTCTTCCTCGTAATCTCCCATTTCCACATCTTTCCCCCCATTATTCGATCCCGTCTCGACTTCATCATCGTCATCGTCCTCATCATCGTCATCCTCATCTTCATCATCCTCCCCAACCCTCTCACCCCCCACAACAAAACTCATCCCCTTCCCCCTCAAACTCTTCTTCTTCCACCTCTTCCCCGGCCCCCCCTCATCCTCACTCTCACTCCCAAACACACCCAACGCTGCACTTTCCTTCGCATCCCTACCTGTGCGCCTTCGTTTCCTCGGATTATAATCTGCGAATTCTTCTCGAGGATCAGTCGACGGATGTAGAAAATCATTTTCATCACCCGACGATTCATCCGACGAATCGCGAGGGAATGCGTTCATAGACATTGTCAATTGGAAAGTCGGTTGTGAAGTTCAGTTGTATGGAAACTCCCAAGAGTTGTTTTATTTTGATGGTCATAGAAGGTTGAGATTCGAATGTGACAGCCTTGCTTAGTCAGGAAGCTTTTACGAGCGGGCCAGACGTTCAAGGAATTATACTAGTTCATGTTTCTTTGCATATCAAAGTCTAACCGCATGTGTTTGACCTCCCTGCAATTATATAGCTAGCTCATAAGCTTCAGATATCTTCATCCGATTCACTAGAACACCCCAGTTTTTGAAGAAATATCAATAAAAATCCGAGACGATTCATCTACAAATTCATGACCACATAAAAGACGACTACATAAGACTCTCCAGATCAAAACCCATCTTATGTTAAATCTAGACAGTATTGCCCATCTTAGTATCTACCTAACACTTATATCATCAATCAATATATATACATCTAACCAAGTTAATACTTGCTCTCACACATCTCATACATTATCTCTCTCTACAAGATGACTTAAGATACGATCGACGATTTCCCTGCTCACTAAACGGGTGCCAACCTCCTATTTCGCTACCCCCCCCCCCCCCCCCTTACTAGCTACAACACATATCAAACACTCCCCAAGTATGACATCACACAAAAACATACAATCCCCAAAATACCATTAAGCCATCATCAATCATTTATTAATTCATTGTAAGAAACAGAAAAGTGACCAAAGACCTCCACTGAACAATGCACCCCTAGGTATAATGAAAAACAAATGCACTCCACCGCCGTCACTCCACAAACTGCAAAACGCTGCGAATAATCTAAGCTTCAAGCTTCAAGCTCCAAACTCCATCCCCTATCCTATCCACCAAAACACATGTCTAGCTAGCAACATATACAAACATACACAATTCCATCCATCCATCATCTACAAAGCCCCCTTTCCTCTTCCCCAATACTACGGTTTCACCACTCTTTTCTTCCTAACTGGCGTTCCATTAGCAGTAGGAATGCCCGTGGCAATCTTGCTGGGTCTCGAACTGGAACTCGTATGCGTCTTGACTCTCCCCTTCTTCTCCTTCGATTCTGCCACTTTCTCCTTTTCCTCGGGTTTAATTTCATCTACAATCCTCTCACCACTCTTATTAACCTTTCTACTTTCCATAGTCTTCCTTTCTTTCTTCTCTAAAGTTTGATACTGAGCAATTTCCTCCGCCCACACTACTGACTTCTTCGGTTTGCCTTTGGCTTTCTTTTCTCTCCTGATTTTCTCTTCATACATCTCCTTCAAGTCTTTTTGTCTCTTGGCAGGATTCTCTTTTCCATCCGCTTTTCTCGCTAAAACTACTTCCGGAAAAACAGCACCTGCTTTATTCTTCCGAGTATTAACACGAGTCAAGGCAGCTAATTCCTTTTCAACACTTTGCTTGAGAGTAACATTCGTATCATCCTGTCCACCAAGTCTTCGAACTGGAATAGAACTGGGTGCTGGAAGAGGAATCTTAAGGACAGGTGGACGAGTTCTTCCACTGCGTCTGATAGATTTAGCTTCTGCCTCTGACTGTTCCGTAGATGGTGGAGCTGTGGCACGACTTTTGCGTGAAGGTGATGCTACTTCCGGAACGCTAAGGTCAAAGTCATCCCTTGGTGCTTGAACTGGTGATGATGCTTCTGCATTCATAATATCTCCCAGCGGAATTCGGAGAGGTGAATGTGGCAATGATTTTCTCTTTTTGGGAGCGGGAGCTGCAGCTTTTGCAGCTTTATCTGCCTTGACTCTGGTAAGGAATTGGCGAAGTATGTCTGTATCATCATTCTCGAATGAGGAGGTTACACTCAACGAGAAAGTGTCGTCGGCTTCAGAGGTTGTAGCGAATGCTGTCATGGATTCAGCTTGTGTGACACCATGATCAGATTCATTAGATTGGTTGTTGGAGGTTAGATTATTGACTGGCATCAAATCAAAAGACTCAGGATCATCGATAGATCCAGATTCTGCGACAACCTGCATTTCGTTGGTATTGTTATTGCATGATTCATTCAAACCAGACTGTCTAAGATTGGCAACATTGATAGTAGGTTCGAGTAAGACTTCAGAAAGATCCGACATGGAATCATCCAGGTCTTCGTCATCGAGGTTTCTTTCTTCTAATGGAGCCACGAGAGTCGTGGGGCTCCTATTGACCGATTGTATATCTTCAAGCCCGCTGAAAGCTTGTTGTCGATGGACATTAGCCGGCAATTCATCCGTTGAATTGTCATTGGGCGCTTGTGACTCAATGCTTTTTGAATTATCATTGGTAGTGACGGACTGTTCAAGAAGTTCTTCAACGATGTGATTTATTTCTTGAACGGAAGTCGACACTACAGCACCACTTAACTCTCCTTGGAATTCAGTTATCTCTTTAACCGCGGCATCTTGAACTACATCTTGGAGATCAAGATTTGGTGTGGAAGTCAGTGTCGTATTCAGAATATCATCAGTATTTTGTGAAGGCTCCAAGGACGCGAGATTTTGACTATTCGTTGTACGAGTGGTTGAAGTGATGACCTCTGTATTCTCCACAGGAAGAGGCTTTTTAGCGGCCGCCTCAAGCTCCAATCGATCACTTGAACGTGTACTTCGACGTGAGCTTGCTCTCTTCTGCTTGGCGCCTTTAGCAGTCTTTTGGGTAGGAATGTCCACGGCTTGGGTTTGTGTGCTTTCTGGGTTTGCATCAAGAAGTTTGGTTCGGGGAGCTGTAAGTGATATATCCTGCTCCTTGATTGATTCTGTGATTGAGCTGTGTGCTGTGCCTTCAGACTTGTCTTTTTCGGAAGATTCAATTTGTTTGCGGTCTACCTCCATTGCGCCTGCTTGAATTTCAACAATTCTTTCTCCCAAGGAAGCAGAATTGGGTCCAGCATATGAGGTTCGTTTCTTGTCTTCTCTCGTCAGGAACTTCTCAAGCACCTGAACCGGCTCTGAAACTCTTCCACGCATTGATCTTCGAAGGCTTTGTCTCTTTGGCGATTTTTTTGGCGATTTTTCGAATTCTTGCATAGGTTCTATCTCCTTCTCCCCAGTAGCCATTTCAAAATCGAACAGTAAAGACGTGTGTCGCCTATGATGCTTCTCGTCATCAACCTTTTGCGCATTCTCCAATGGCACCATCGACTTTCTCATGCTCTTCCTCGCCATCTTTCTCTTCCTAATCGGGCTACCATTCACCTCCTTATCCTTCACTGGAGAGAGTGATAGCTCCATATTCAAAGCTTGACCCTTCTCACCCAGCACCGTCTGCCTCGAGGATTTCCTGGGCGTGATAACCATATTTGCATTTGTCCTCTTCCTAGGCACCACCTGCAACTTATTTGGAGTACCCAATGCATTCTTCCTCGGACTAACACCACCCATCATCAAGTCTTCATCCCAGGTCTCCCTCTCATCTTGTCCCTCATGCCACTTCGCTCTCGAAATATCCTCTTTAATTCCCAACACCCTTGGCTTTTTCCTCGCACCCGCACCCTCTTTCTCTAGCTCCATAAACGCCTCATTATAATTCTCCTTATCCTCTTGCCCACCTCGTAATCCGCCTCTCTTTTTCCATATTTTCTGGCCGTGTAAACGCGGGGCGTGGGAGGTGACGGGTGCTCGTTCCCAGGCTTTTAATATTTTTCCCGAAGGCTGTGGTTCAAATGCGTCTTTGTATATTTCCCTTCTCTATATCAGTATGCGCCATCATAGAATTGCAAGAGGAGAGAAGAAAGACGCGCTCACCAATTTTCTCCTGTCTCAAATGATGTACCCTCCATATTGAATACCCTCTTCGGACGCGCATTCACTGTCACACAATCCTATGTCGTATGTTGTAATCGAATGTATCTTTGTGAAAAATGAAACAATATCAGAAGAGTCCAGGATCAATATTCGCAGATTATTGAAATTTAAGAATGTTTGTTCTTTAATGTCACGTCTCCCAACTACCGAGCAGCAGTAGAAGGTCCTTTAACTTGTGTTTTCATAAATCAAAAAGACCTCAATCATGGTCCGAGCTGATTGGCTTCTCGACCAGATGTAAACAAACCTGAACCCACCTGTGACCTATGGAGTCCTCCCCCACTATTCCAAATACATACTAGCTTATAAATTATTTAGAAGCACTGTGAATTCAACATCTGAATCTCCAAGTGGGATTGATTGATTGAGTCTGTTTGCCCCTCACACTTCCTATACATACTAGGTATACACAACCAGTGTATTTAAATTCAGCATGCCGCCCAAAGGAGCCAGTACCGCCAAGGTACCCATGAGGTTACCTCCACTGCCCAAATTGAGGGTAAGAAGACCAAATCAAACCGATTCGAATCCATGTTTGGCCATCATGACTTCAGTTCTCAGTATGACATCCTCCTAATCACCAATCATTGGTTCGCAGATACTGATACTCTACATGCAGCATGCTGGGCGTCTTCTGGATATAACGTGGCTGGATGCCAGGCCTTAGAAACCCAATTGAGAACTTGTATGGATGCGCCTGTATGTGTCCCCTCCCTCTGTTCCTCAAAAGTCCGTAAAACCACCATGACAGTCTACTGACACAATTCGCATGCAGAAAGCCGCAGCCCAAAAGAAGAACACAATCAACTACCATCTCTCACGGATGTATCCTAAGATTGTTGGACCGCGCAAGAAGAAATGAGCGGACTAAAGGTTTCTATAGTGTGGTGTCGAAGGCACGATGTATTCACATCAGGGAAATGATCGTGAGAGGCATGTGTGGGCAAACGCATATAAGATGGTCTCATAGAATGAACACAAAATTCCAAGCAGCACGAAACTATGTGGAAACGGGTATGAAGGTAGACATACCTAAGTACTATCTATGTACTTGTATATATCAAGCATCACAATGGGTCGATGCACATTTTGGGGGCAATCATGGCGCAAGGGACGGAGAATGTCAATTGAGATTCAAAATGTATTACCAGGAAAATATATCAAGTGGAAGGGTAGATGTAAGATGGTATCAAAGATGTGGTATTTCTATGTCATCCTACTAATTCATTCCCACCCCACCATGGTATATTCCCCCTTAGCTGTGAGGCTCTTGTTTCATAAACTAATCTTTCGCTATATGCTCTGTGAAGGCAATAAATGCGCCCTCTCCCATCGTCCTCCACCAATGCATAGGCGCCATTCACAAAGTACACCAGCGCCCAATAACACCTTTGTGCAAGAAGCAATAAACCGACTTCATATACCCACGCCGAGCCTTCCTTTATCATCATCGCAACGTTGTAATCATAACCCTCCCATCCATGAATGTCAATGTTGATATATCAAGATAAACCATGAAAATCCGTATCCATCAGTGCTTCCATCCCACGAGAGTCATGACCCTGCTATCAAACCCCTCCCCTCCTTAACGCTCGCCGTCAATGCTTAAACAAAATAACTCAATTTCTCCAAGTTGCCCTGTATGTGATTTTTGAGCCTCGCTCCATTCTTGAAATGCAATTTGAATGTCATCATCGGATTCAATAGTAACAAAATCACCATCTTCGTCACGATATCGTAATCTCATCGTTCCTCGAGCGATTGCGTTGGTCGAGAATCTTCCAACCTTAGCATCAATGCGATCAGTAAGAGATTGATATGTGATGTTAAAAGCCACTACTAATGTAACATAGTTACCGTCACAATTGACCTTGACTTTAAGCTGTGTGGGTAAAAGTATGTCCCCTTCTGGCGAGAGAGACATTCCACCATTACCACTCATCAGTGATGGTGGCAGCCGGCTATCAAGCGCAGTTGTTGGTATTTGAGTAGTATTGCTGCGAGCATAATTAGGCTGTGAAACGCCCAAGCTTTGTGAACCGTTTGAGTACTGTAATCCATTAGCGTACTGCGGTGGCTGCTGCTGTTGCAGTTGACGTTCTCTCTGAACGCCAGGCGATTGGGTGTTGGTCCTTACTGGCAATCCATTTGGTGAGTTGTTCTGGGATCTGGGAACGCCAGCATCATAAGCTGGATGTAGATGTGCAGGGATGCCAGGAACGGCGGGAACTTGTCCTTGTGGGGTGCTCAGAGCTCCATTTGGTAGACGACGAACACCCTGCTGAGCATTGATGTCGGGAGTGCTATATGAGCGACTTCGCTGTTGTGCAGCCGCAGCCGCAGCCTGTGATGATGTAGCCATGGCAGGAAGTGATGGCCTCTGTGGCGTTCGGCCATTCATCTGATAAGAAGGACCGCTGACTGAACCGTGTCCATCTCTCTCTCTTAATTGTACACGACTAGTTGCAGGTGCGGTGTAACGATTTTTTTCCTCCCAAGAACCCTGGGGTGTTGGCTGGCGTGGAAATTGAGACGTCTGAGGGAATTGAAACGTAGACGATGTACTAGTTCGCGCAGAGGGTGCAGGTGACTCCCCAATAGGCGAGAAGTACGAGTCTCCCCCCAGTCTTTGACCCGGGGATGGGAGTGAGTCGGGCATCTGAGTCTGTAAACTTAGAGGTGGGGCTATATTTATGCCAACTGGGAAACGTGGCGGTGCTGCTCTTGCAATACCAGCTAAAGATGGATTACTACCTTCTGTGGTTGCGGATCTTGAACGCAGGCTATTACTAGATGAATTTCGTGCCATGCTAGCGTTTGGGGGCATTCCAAAATTAGGAGGCATTCCAGAGTTTGGTGGGGATCCATAAGCAGTGGTACCACTGTAGTCTTCCTCTTCATCTTCATCCTCTTGTTGAGCGTAAGGATTAGGCATTGATGCAATTTGATCGCGCGCCCACTCAAAGTCCCTGAGTGCTGTATCGGGACTAGTGCTTGCCTGCGCGCCAATGTTGGCATGCTCTTTCTTCTGTTTATCGACACCCTCATACCACTTCTTCATGGTCTCTTCGTTGGAAAATCTAATGATGAAATTTTCAACACCTGGATCCCCCTTCCAGTAAATCTGGACTGTGTAAGAACCTGGTAAATTGTTAGTAAGGAAATCTCGGTATCTGGAAAAATGATAATCTTATACCTGGCTTGGCAGATGATACTACATCTGTCACGTTAGTCATGAAAATTCGACCCTTTAGCTGCAATTTAGCATTCTTATCCTTTTCTTTAATTTTGTTCTTATCCTTTCGATCCTTCTTGTCTTTTTGATTTCCCATTAGCTTATCCTTAGACTTGTTTGGGTTGACTTCCTTGCAACATAGAAGAATACGTTCAAATAGATATATAGTATACTGTTCAGGTTCGTAAGTTTTTGCCGAATTTTGTCTAGGGGAAAGAGGGAAATGCACCTCTTTCTGAACGTCACTCTTGCCAGTAACTACAGGGAAATGACCATGCAAAATCAGGTCACCAAAGTGATCGACTCTATGATTCTTCCAGTCGTCGACACGGCCGCAGAGATCCAACAAAGCTTCACCTCTGAGCTCCCTATCGACTGCTGCATTTGCCTGATGGAGCACACGATTAGATGCTTCGATACCGAGAGTAAGATCTTCTTTCGCTTCATCACTGGCATTCGTTTTATCTCGGAGGTCCTATTAATTTAGCATCGGGTACTTTCACAGTATAGACAGTTGCATACCTTCAATAAAAGAGGATATTTCACCAAACGTTGCATGGGTTTTAAGAGGAATCCATCCAAAGTATTGAAATCCACAACGACAGGGTGATCTGCCATGGTAATTTTGTCAAAGTTATCCTTCGCTATTGATGCAGCTTTGCGCTGATTCGCAATAAATGGTTGGTATATGCCAAACGCCTCCTCGTAATTTCTGAACGGTAGTCCCCATTCTTGTTTGTCTACTGGTTGAGAATTTGTAGTCTCGATTTTGATGAGAAATCGGCGTTGAAAGTCGAGGATCGCGTTGATGTTTAGAAATATATCGTGCACGACATCGCCTGCAATAACACCCTTTTGCTCGATTGTCTTCTTGAGTTCGTGTAGATTCTCCAAATCTTGCACGTATTTGCGTTCCGTGTCGACTAATTCCCGAACTACATGCTGCCTATAGCTCATCTTGGAGCCAGGCGCAGTGGCAGACTCGTTAGTATCCTCGGCCCGAGATGTGAGAAGCAGGCCACGCTGTTCCGCCACATCGAGAACGATATTTATAACCTGGGTGACCTGTGCAAAGTGGTAAGTGGGGGATCTCATGATTACTGGTTCCAAAAAATAAGTTGGAATTGATAGAACAAGAAGCGCAAATTGTCGCGGGTTCACTTGAGCTACAGAAGGGGACGTAGACCGTCTTCAGATTTCATCCTGTGATTTGTCCCTTGGTACATCCTTTGCTCCATGTGAAGATAGCATGTATCGCGCTCCTCACTTCAAGGCATAGAATGGCCACGCTGATAAGCACAATAGAAATAGACGTACCTTCACGAAACCAGTCGTGTCATCACCAAAAAGATCCGATAGAGCAAAAACATCGCCCGGGGGGATTTGCAAATCCTTCATACAAGCCTCAACAAACTTGAAGGCTGCCATCTTAGACTTCTTTGGTTCGGCCATCTTGTTGTCGGGTAATGGCAGAGGCTCTGCTGGCTGGAGGGTATTGTAGAGCGTTACCAGTGGAGTTCCCTTTCGCAGGCATCGCCAAAGGGAGGACACAGGGTCCATATCCTCCTCGGCCTCATCTTCATCGTCTGAATCGACGAAATGACCGTTGAATCCAGGGACTTGTGCTAGTCGCTGTCGTAAATTGACGCATATTTGATATAGTGATCTCGAGGCGTCGGCTCTTTGGTTAATGATATTGTTGGTCGCGATTACATTTCCGCCTTGTACTGGCATCGCCAGCGGGGCTGGAACCAGTGTCGCAGACGTAGATAGAGAATTTAGGGAAGTCGTAGAGGAAGTCGTAAAGGCAGTCGAGCCCGTGAGCTGCGACGATCGTGAATTATGGCTCATTGTTTGACTCAAACCGGTTCCGTTGCCCTCGGCGCTTCGATTGTTGAATACAGGCGCTGTATTCGTTCTCAAAAGAGGTCCATGAGATTGAGCCTGAGCCACACGAATGGCAACACCGCCAGATGACATGAACGTTGAATGATCCAAATGATTGACGATGAATTAAATTGTGATAAGTTGTTTTAAAAAAATATCCCGCTTTTCCGCTTTAAGGGGAAGAATAAAATGTATATTGGACAATGTGAATTGTAACCGGGTTGAACTGCAGGTGGCAGGTGGATGGGGGGAGGTGGTCTGCTCGAGTCGAGTGCTACGGTGTGTGGTCCTGGTGGTCTTCTTTCGCAATACGTTTTCGTTGGAGGGTTGTTTCGGTGGGGAAGTGGATAAATTTGGGATTGTGGATGGATGGATTTCAGGTTTGTTGATTTGGATACATTTGATTGCGGGTCAACAGCGAGTGAGTACCAGAGTGCTTAGTAACTGGCGTGTACCGTCCTGTGTGTGTGTGCATGTGTGTGTGTCTGTGGAATTGTGAATGGTGTATCGTGAGTCGTGGAATCGTGAATCATGTATCATGTATCATGCACCACGCATCCTGTCTTCTTGCCCGCCTTTTTGTATATATTTTCTGTGCGATCCTGGAGCGTTGCTGGGCGGTCGTGAAGGTTTGGACGGCGTCTGAGCCTGACGAAGGGCGGATGTGTGTGTGAGCGTCGTGTGGAAGTGGATGCGGATTGGGTTGTATGGGTGTGTAAGAGGTAAGAGAGGGAAGAGAGGGGGGAGGGTCGTGTTTGATTTGAATCTTGTCTCAGGAGTGTTGCTTCGCCATGGATTAAGTTATGCGCTAAGCTGCTTAGACGACAACAATAAATAACTGACTTTGTGGCCAGCGATGGATAAGGCAGTGGAAGGGCTCGAGAAGGGCTAATGGAAGGAAGATTGAAAGATCTAGAAACGGCTGGGAACTCTGAGGAAATGGGACTGTTTAAGCTGCCGGCAACAGCCTTCCTTCTTTCAGGTCCCGCCGACGTGCACAAAGGAGGTATTTGCATTAGTTCACGTCCAACACACACACATATATACATGGATCGTCGGAAACTGGATGGCATTTCCTCTCCTTCCTCACGTACTGTGTGTTTGCCTCAAAACACCGAGGGCTCATCCTTTCCGGTGCGTGTATATCGTGCAGCGACGCGACTCTCACGATCCTGTTACCCTTCACAAATCTAATCTCCAGACAACCGATCAATTGCCTGATGCACACATATATGACACATGGTATATTACATACAATCATGTCCTGTCTGCGCAATGGAGCCTCCCCCGTTCCTTTCGCTCCCCTCCCCTGCCGTCGCGAATCTAAATTTAAATTTGTACTGTCGGTCATTCAATAGAATCTCAAACATACCTAGGCAATGTTTTAACTCGAAAGCTTCTTTGCTGCTCGCACTTGATCATCAGATAAAGTTTCATGCCTATCTGGGCCAAGGACGTGGAACATATGACGATGCCTGCTCCTCCCACATTATTAACATACATGTCCGTACCGGTGCTCCATCGGGTCTCGGTTGGAATGCATCGGGGATCTATGCTCTCTCTGTCCTCTGTCCTCTGTCCTCTTTGCTCTTTCCTCTTCCCTCCTCCTCTTCCCTGGATGCACGTCAGCCAGACCGGTCCTGTGTATGGTCTGCGCAAGAGGCGAGCTGCAATACATACCTGCCTACCCAGCACTCCGATCCCACCACCGTTACTTACCGCTACCGTTGCTAGGAATGGAGGGATGACCATTGCACGCCTCAACTCTATTCGTGTCTATTTCGCGCGAGTTCTCAAAGGCGATGCAAATATTGATTTACTTTCGTTGCACAACGCTTCCAAGGCAGACCCGGCTAGAGGAATCCCTAGCAATGGTGTGAAATTGTAGCATCTTGCTTACATACTCCGTCAAGTCGATCAACTAAACTGAGTCCTTGGAATCGCCAAAATGCTCCGGTTGTTATCCTTTAACCTTTCAATAGTGTACTCTCCCGCGAAGGCTTCTTTGTGTCCTTTCTCTTCCCTGTGTTTATCTTCCCTTCTCCATCTGCTGCCTTGTGTGCGTATCTCACCGGTCACATCTTTCTCCCCAATCTATGTCACTTCGTGATCAAAGCAGTAATACGGAATCCGAATAATCTACCGGTGAGCATTATCTAGGTAGCTACATAGACTCCGTACTGCAATGCAGGCATGCCATCTCCGGGGCGCGATCGATCCTGCATTCCTTCTCGTTTCCCTCCTCACAGCTTCCCCATCAATAATGGCCACTCATCATCATTCATCAGCCATCCCTCGTTTTGGCCATTCATGTATTTGACCGAAACTCCCTCCGACACATACCGTTCACAAAACCTAATCCCTAGCCCAGACTATCTAGTAAGCATGTAGAGAACCTAAAGTATTACCAAGTATCCCGATTCCATCGAGACTCTCGCCTTCGAATTCAGATCTCTGTTCATACTCTCGGCAGAATCCTGCCCGTGCCTAGACATGTCACTGAGAAATTGGCTGGGAAATTGACCAAAGACTCCTGCTGGGTGAACACAATGAATGCAGTCATGTGCCTAGGTGTATGATAAGGCGGTAGGTACGTTGTTGCAGCTTTGGCTCGAATCACTGGGTAAATACTCTTGACAAAATGCATCCTTATGTTACGAATCTTGTAAATACTCCATACTCCGTACTCCAGTTGCTGCATGGGTACTCGAACATCGATTTAAGCGTGTGAAATGGTCGGTCCCTGAGCAGGTAGTGCGAATTGCCCTTTACGGAATAAAAGAAAGAAAGATGGAGTCTTGACTCCACGTAGTGTTGAATATCTCCAGCCTTGTTGCTTTAGTGTATCTTGGGAGATATCTACCAGGTACTGTCCATAGGTATCTTCTTAGTCTGTGTGTAATCCGTGCCGGAACTGAATGTGCATACAGCGTACCATCAACATCTCGATTGTAAACCAAAAAAAAAAAAACATAGGTAATTACTGCGACGTCGTTTGATTTACAAAAGCAAAGTCATATATGGTATGATTTGACTAGAGGCTCACATTCTGTCGAGTTCACTCTTAGCTCATCCTCCAAGTTTTTAAGTCAAATATACCAAATCATCATTACGACATCTCAAGTTCCCGGATTCCCTGGTTCCTAGGTTCCAAGTCGCTCCATCATGTCCAGCTCTCTTCGGAGGTCTCCTCTTGACGAAGGGTATAGTGAACATCCTCTGACCGTTGTTAATCAACCTAAATTTGACGAGTTGCCTCCATGGCTTGCAGAGATGTCTACTGAAGATCGCGCAGGTAAGGAGCAATTGCATCATCATTCTCATCAACCTTTTCATGGAATTCTCCATGCTTTCTACTACTCACCACTAACCCTTCCCAGAATGTATTTTAGATATTATGAGTAAATTGCCAACATCGGAAGTGTGGGATATAGTTGGACGACTTAAGCCACGGCTCAAGATGGATTTCTCCCTCCACTTACCCTCAGAGATATGTTTGAGGATTCTCGGTTTCCTTGATCCAGTATCACTAATACGCACCGCCCGCGCCTCGCGACATTGGCAAATGCTATGCTTCGATCGAAAATTATGGGAGCAACTGTATATACGAGATGGGTTTAGAGTTGTACAATCGGAAGTTTTCAAATTCGAGTTCCCCGGCGGACAATCACGATGGAGTCCAAGGACCAGCTTTGAGCTCAATCCTTCAGTTGAGCGCAGAACGAGGGGCAATATACAACAGATAATACCAAATCCGGATGGCCATGATGACAATCGAGCAAATATGATAAAACAGACGTCAATATTTGGTCCGGCAAGCACAAGGGAAATGAGACAAAGCCCCCTTGCTGAGGACTCAATCATGATGGATGCGCCGATACTTTCGGCGGATAGTGATAAGGGCTGGTCACCATATTCCAGCACAGATGGAGGTGTCGCCCAGTGGAAAGGAAAGGGAGTTTCCCCTCCTAAACACGGAAATGATTTAGCGATTGTGGATCGAAGTAGTGGAGAAGAGAAACTCAATTGGCATTATCTCTATACACAGAGAAGACGCCTAGAAGCGAACTGGGAAGCTGGCAAATTTACCAACTTTCAATTACCACACCCTCACTATCCAGAGGAAGGTCACACAGAATGTATCTACACCATTCAGCACACTCAAAATTATCTAGTCAGTGGTAGCCGTGATAAAACTATACGGATTTGGAACTTAGACACAAGACGTCTTGCTCTTCCTCCATTGGCAGAACATGAGGGATCTGTACTCTGTCTCCAGTTCGATCCGGATCCCGAAGAGGATATAATTGTTTCTGGTAGCAGTGATGCTACTGTCATCATTTGGCGATTCTCGACGGGCAAGGTAATACAGCGATTAACATCAGCACATAGAGAATCGGTATTAAATGTTAAATTTGACAAAAACGTCCTGGTCACTTGTTCGAAAGACAAAAGTATCAAAGTATTTAATCGACGATCTATCACCGAGCAAAGTCTCATGAATGATACAGCTTCTATTCAGATACAAAACCTTGGCTTCGAGAACAACCCTGTAGGATCGAGGATTATACCGCCATATACAAATATTAGCAAGCTAAAGGGTCATGGAGCGGCCGTTAATGCCGTTCAAGTATTGGGCGATGAAGTCGTGTCTGCTTCAGGTGATCGAACTGTAAAAATTTGGAACTGGAGAAAGAACACTTGCACGCGAACTCTGATTGGGCACAGCAAGGGAATTGCATGTGTTCAATATGATGGGCGTCGTATAGTGAGTGGGAGCAGTGATAATGAGGTTAAAGTCTTCGACAGGGAATCCGGTCTCGAAGTCGCCAGCCTCAGAGGTCATACCAACCTAGTAAGAACTGTTCAAGCTGGATTTGGCGACTTGCCATATAGCGCAGAAGAAGAAAGAGAGGATGCAAAGAGAATTGATAAGGAATATTTCAAGGCTGTGAATGGTGGGATCGTCGATCAAACTTATCAATCAGGTCGTGTCAAGAATGCTGGGTCCTCAAGACCAGAAGATATCACTGCTTTTGGTGCCAAATTACCACCAGGGGGAGGAGGCTGTAAATACAGCCGTATCGTCTCTGGATCTTACGATGAGTCAATCCATATATGGCGGAGGGATAAAGAAGGTGTCTGGAAGCCTCAACACACCCTTCGACAAGAAGAAGGGTCCCGGGCTGCAATCAGAATGTGGGCCAGAACACCTAGAAAACCCAACACGAACCCAGCATGGCTAATGAGGGCCACTACGTCGGTGTCTGGCCCATCAAATAACGAGGTTCCGTTGCCTGATTTGGCAAACCTTTCTCCAGAAATCCAGATCAACAGCGCAATCGCTGCTGGTGCAAACGGCTTACTTGAAACACTCAATAAGTACCCAGAGTTATTGAATAATGAATATTTGAGACTTGCCATCACTGGTTTACCAGAGCACACAAGAAACTTGATGAATCAAGTTTTTATTACAGCTTTACAAGCAAAAGGCTACGACACACGTGGTTTGTACGCTTCATTACAGAACAATACATTCACGAATGCAGTAACACCCGTGCCAGATACTTCGGGAACATCCAATGTCGGAGTAACTTTAGGTGGTCCTGCTCATCACCCAATACAAAATCCACATCCGCAGCATGCTCGTGTATTCAAACTTCAATTTGATGCTCGCAGAATCATTTGCTGTAGTCAAACACCCACGATTGTTGGATGGGATTTTGCAAATGGTGATAAAGATATTATTGAAGCAAGTCGATTCTTTGCTCCTATGGAGTAGTGTAAAGAACAGACTCTCGGGGTGTAATTCCGGCATTGCAAATGGAGAATGGAAGGATTGGACGCATACATATGGGGAATGGAATTGGATTGGGGCGTTTCATAGGTGGCGGTAGGTGAATGGCTATAATGTATGGATGATAATTTTTAACGAGGCATTGAGTTTTATGGGGTAGGAGTTGCATTTAACGTTGGGCATTGAAATTACATATGCATTGGCGATGGTAAGACTGCTCATCATTGGGTGATAGAGCAGCGTATCTTAAATTGTCCGGATTTAAATCATGTGTGTATAATATCGGTATTGGATAATGCTGCTACCTTTATTTTGTATGCTGGTCGTTATTTTGTTGGATAAGAATGGAATATTTTCTCCTTTTTGGTGTCTGGATTTGTCTGGTTTGTGTGACACTGTGTGTGTGTAGAGGGAGGATGGTTTTGGATGGGGAATGGGGAATGGGGAATGGTGAATGATGAATGATGAATGATGAAAGAGTATGATGATAATGTGTGGTTCAAGGTGAATGAATTAATGAATTCATGAATGATTAATAAGTAGTTTTTGATTTACTTTTTAAATTTGGAATTAGTATTAGATAATATGTTTTTCTCATTTTCTGTCTTGTGGTGTGGTGTGGTGTGATGTTGTATATGAGTAGTTAGGGAGGTAGATATATACTTCTTTTAATAAGATTATCCTATTTCTGATTCTTATTCTATTTATGTTTACTTGGTGCTTGATACTTGGGTGTGGGATGTAGAATGGGAGAATGGGAGAATGGGTCGTTGGATGGGAGTGGGATTATATTTGATAGGGGGGGGAAGATGGCAGACGGGAGGCGGAAAAGGGGGAGTGGGATTGGGTGGATGTTATGGCTTGCTTTTTTTGGTGTGGATTGTAAGATTGTGAGTTGTGAGTTGTATAGAAAGATGTATATCTCGATACTATAATACTATAATGTACTTTACCCAAGTGTTTTCTGGGATTACTAGAACAGTAGATGATAGATTGTTAGGGGGAGGGGGCTTGTGTATCGCACGCGAGTGGATTTATAGATTTGTAGAAAGATTGATATATATATATTTTTTTTGGGGGGGGGGGGTAGAGAAATAGAGATGAATGTGTTTTTGATATTGCTGGGCATCTGTTATTGTCGGTTTGTGTTTTGTTTGTTACTCTTTTTCCTGGAGATCATGGTCTCTTGTTTATGTTTGATGTCTCTGGGGGTGTGGAGGCGGGAGTTTCTCAGGATTCTCAGGGATATCATACCACATCTTAACTCGATTCAAATGGGATGAATTTCCTCGTCTTTTGAATGATTAGATGGAGGATTGGATCTGTGTTGCATCTCTTGTGCATACTTTGAAGACGAAAATAAAGGTGGGAGGTCTCATGGACATCTTGGTCTGTATCCTCATCTATGACTTTGAATCATTTCAAATTTCTCACGGTATGTTTCCATATTTCCATTTCACTTATATCACTAGGACCCTCTTTAAAAATTCCCTTGAAATTCTCATCGCACTCTCCTATATCCAAACAATCGAATACCAAAAATCTGTTCTGTGATTCCGGTTTTCATCCATGGTTTTCAAGACTTCGAAAATTCAAGTTAATTCCATAATCTTTCGAGGAGCCCATGATTCTATTATCGCTTGTGGTATATTGTCATCGTATCTTTACTCAATCTAGATGCTGGATCTTTGGGAGATGATATTGTATGCTGGACAAGAGATTCTCCTCTGTTATTTCTGGAAAATCAAGATGCTGACGGCATGCAGAATGAAAATGAGGAGAAGAAACCACTTTTGCGTCTTTCCGACAAATTAACCCCATCATCTCTTTCCTCTAACACCCATATTTGGACTGATCAGTTGTGGTAGGGAGTCTAGTGGTTGAAATACTAGTAGTTCGGTAACCTATTTTCCATAAAAATTCAGATTTTCTTTTCCTGCATGAGTTCTTCTGGCATGAAGCTATTATTCATA
The DNA here is from genome assembly GCA_019395245.1 of Botrytis pseudocinerea. Lineage (NCBI taxonomy): Eukaryota > Fungi > Ascomycota > Leotiomycetes > Helotiales > Sclerotiniaceae > Botrytis > Botrytis pseudocinerea. The sequence continues at coordinate 46,317 of JAHXJK010000003.1, read as the reverse complement.
ACTCCAAGGTAACCAATGTAGCGAAAGGCTCACGCTATGTGGAGATTTTATATGAAGAGATAAAGTGTGGTTTAAGTTGATGGTGGAGTTTGGCTATATGAGATTGCTATGTTAAATAACTTTCAACAATCTTCATGATTCCATCCTAGATTTTACAATCGAGTAGTATGCAGAGCTAGAAATGGATCGTCTTCTATTTGAAAGCTTGTTAGAGGGCTTTGCTGGGATTTCCCTTGTAATTTTAGATTGTAGATGTGCAGCAAATATCTGCTGAGGGTGTGAATGGAGATTGTTTGGGATAGCGGTGACGTTGGGTGGATAGTAGGGTACTAAGTTTGATAGTATGAAACTTATTCAGAAATTCTCTCGGATGAAATCAACTTGACTACGAATCCTAGAATAGAGTTTCTGGTGGAAAACGTTATTGGAGAGTTACATACCGAGAGATAGAACTTTAGATATAGGGCTGGCGCGAAAACTAGACTTTGAGCCAAATTTGATCTCTATATCACTCGTGGCACATTAAACTCTTACAATCGATGATTTTGCAACAATGGAAGTAAATGAATGAAAGTGCTACAATTTAACCATTACATGAATGTAACTAATTTTGAGAAAGAAAATCCCAACAAACTTCTGCTACGGTGCAAGAAGACTACGAACACCATAACCCCTTCTCAACTCAATATTAAAGCCAAGATCTCCTGCGGCAATTGAGAGATTCCCAATTTCCACTTCTCATCTCATTTAGATAGCTGGTGTTGCAGCAAACCATTTGAGGAAAGCCTCAACTTTAGCAAGCGATGATGCAACGGCAATCATACCATACTCAGCTCCAACTTTGAAAGTCTCTCTCTTTGTAGAAGAGTTAGGCTCCCAAGTAGCAGGCAAAGTACCATTATTGTAAGAATCTCCAGAGTTTGGATCACTTGTCTTGATGAAGTTGGCCCAATAACTACTCAACACATTGGAAACATAATAATCCTCAGCAGTATAGTTAACACCAGATTGAGCCCAGACATTTCCCAATGCGTAAACAATCTCACTACCGTGGGATGCAGTTCCAACATTGGGTGGGTGATAGTTCCAGAAATAGGTGTAGCCATTGATACCACCGGAGGAGTTGGTATATCCGTTCATCCATTGCCAGCAAGAGACAGTACTTTGGTCACGAACAAGGGCGATTTCAGAAAGCGACGCTTGGGAATCGTTTCCCGCGGGGTAAAGACTCAGAAACTCATCAGCAAAATCGCCAAGGTTACCGGCGACATAATTCTTATAATCGGCGGCGGTGGTTGTGAAGGTGTCGGATACACCGTATTCGTCAGAATTTCCTCCAGTGATATACGGAACGGGGTTTCCGGCTCCGTCGCGGAGTGTCTCGATGTATTTAGCGGGAATGGCATAGTAATCAAGTACAGGCTTGACTTGTTGATCTTGAGCTCCAGTGTTCGCAATGATGGTTTCATATGTAAGTGCTCGAGCTTCTTCAACAGTTGTGACATTGAGAGCCTCAAAAGCTGCGGCTCCAAGAACTTCAGAAGCGGTTTGATTGATGTATGAGAGCGCAATATAGCTAGTCTCAACATCATTTGGTGAACGCACACCAGACTCGGATATAGCACCTACGATACCGTTGTCGGCTGTGAGATTACTGTTGACAATGTGGTAGGTAGCAGCGGATCCGAAAGATTGTCCCATTACAGTGATGTGATCTGGATCACCCCCAAAGGCGGCAATGTTCTCGTGGACCCATTTGATGGCGAGGAATTGGTCAAGAACTCCCCAATTACCGGTGGAATTACTACCTGCAGTGCTGGTGCCAGATTCTTCGGTGAGGCGGGAGTCGGCTAAGAACCCTAACACACCGTTTCGGTACTGTTCAAGATTGAGGAATTAGCTTTACTCTTCTAATCATGCCTTTTGAATACTGATTGAATGAATCTAACTTTTGAAGGGTTTGAGTCGCAAAGATTTTCATAGGAACAATAAATCAAAGAACACATTAACTTACGTTGTAGGTGACAAAAACGATACCCTTTCCAGCCAGACCTCCTCCATTGAACTGTGACTGAGGAGGTGCCGTTCCATCTCCATAACTCCAAAAAGCAACAGGCAACTTCTCATTGCTGGAAGTAGCAGGGGTCCAAATATTAATAGACAAACAATCCTCACTCATATCATATTCAGTGAGAGCCATATTGGACGTGGGACAGATCGGACCAAAGTCCGAAGCATCGAATGTGCCATTCCATGGAGATGCGGGCTTTGGTGGCGCCCATCGATTTGCTCCGCCAGTAGAGGCACCGAAGGGAATTCCACCAAAGAAAGATACGTCAGCCCAATTTGGAACATAAGAGGCAACGGAGCTGTTGAGTGCAGCTTTTCCTTGCACTTTTCCCCAATTTGGAATAGTGAGCGGTGATTCATAAAGAGGGGATGCTGTTGCAAGGCTAACTGCCAGTGGTAGGTAGGAAGATGACGAGCGCATCTTTCCTTGGTCTGTTAAAATGAATGTAAAGTTTGTAGTTGATGATACAAATTTTCCATGCCAATGACTCCAAACTTATATTCCACATATCAAAAGTTCAACCGCGGCCATGACTTCACGTCGCGCAACCCCAATATCAAAATCACCAGGATTGAACCTCACAGCCAGCGAAGACGACGACATGCATCGTTACCGGCTGTGGCTAGGGCCCATGATTCGCAATACTTATATTGTTATTCGTAAGCCTCACCCGCAAATAGAGGGCAAGCCAGCTACCGGAGCTTATGAACATCTCCGTGAGCAATTGCCATGTTCTGGTTAGATCGCAGTGTATGTATGCATACATGATCATTTTTATTCATCTTTTGTTTGCCAATGAGAGGAAAAGGCCCGTTCTAAAAAGATTCGGTTACATTTCTTCAGCTACATACCCTGTGTAAATATATGCCAAGGCAGTACTAATGCCGATGATCCATCGCGTATTCGCATCAGGCTTACTTGCGGTACTCGCTTCCCGGAGCTAAGTGGCTTATGCATTAACTCCCCGACAGCCTAATTGCTAAAGGTATGAAAAAGGAGATTAGCTTACTATCCAAATACTTAGATGATGATTGGTCTATGTAGACATATAACGAGGGAGAGCTCTCAAACACGGCGACTAAGCTCGGAACGTCATATATCACTTCCATATCCTTGAAGCATGCTTTGAAGTTACAGACGCCAGCTACTTAGTCTTCCTATGTGATTGATATTCGTGAAGAACCAAGGTGCATCTTCAATACCGGTCGTCTCTTCTTGAATACAGCTATAAATAGTTGGCAAATTTACACAAATGCTTTGCATCACCACAAAGACGTGGAGAGGATATTTGCATCCTCCAAAAAAGACTACTGGGTTGTTTATAATCCAATCTATCCATTGACCAAGAAACATCTGTTGATACCTAGAAGTGCTCGTGGTTAACCATATAGAGAATTTAAATACAAGGTGAGATTCAGTTCAAACTGAAATCAATGCCAAAACCGACCGTTTCATAGGAATTTTTGAAAACCGTCCAATGATATGCTAAATTGATCAACCTAGAAATATCTTGAACTAAAATCTAACCCAATTGAATCAATTATAGAGCACCATTTTATACTATCTAGCTCAATCTGACCCCAATATAATTATATCACCCGACCCACCTATTGTAAGTACCGCACATCAATTCCTTTACAGATATTCTGAACCCTTGCAGCTGTCGTCGAGAGGCGATCCTGGAGCTTCCATCTTGCCATAAGTACAAGTTTAAACAGTGCATCTAATACCTTCTGGCTGGAACCATGGGTAATTTTAGACACATATATAGTCTAGAAACTTTTGGTGAAAGTTCTCGCTGCACCGGTACACTGTGGTATTCTAGAAATTTCAAAAGCTCTAAGTTCGACTGACTAACAATGCAAGCTGAATGCACCATTGAAATAGTCATGCCGGTAGTTTGAGGTTATATTAGACTAGGCAAATATTGGCTAGTTTGCTACGAACTCAATTTTGCCTCGGACAGGCTTAACAGTGACTGAGTTCATCTGCCACTTTCAAGTAACTCATGTGGGCTGAATTGACAACTGAATACGCTAGTTATGCTACATGAAACCTTTCATAACTACAGTCCTCGACCGATTGTTTGTACACTCTAACTTTTCCGACTTAACCCATCTAGAGCCTTGTACACAGCAAACGAGATGAACCAGCATGCGATTGTAGAATAGAACCAGAATATGCACATTTCCCGAATATTTATGAGTAAATATTTGGGATCTGTCCACCTAATACCCCTAAACTTATTCACCGTGATTTCAATAAAACCTTTTTCTCTAATTTTATCCTCGTTATTGCCTCGTAACCTGACTGGCGAAATTGACCCTTTTTCTTCCTCGCTCGTATCTCGAGATGGAATTACATTTTGTCGAACATTCAATTTCGGGCTTTCTTCTTAGGTCAAATTCATACCAACTCCATACCTCTTGTCGCATAGGAAGTTCCGATTCAACACGCACTGAGACAAAAATGCTTGTCGTGAGTAATAGCACAAAAAGCCTTCCACTAAAGGTTATCGTAAAAATAGCCAGACTAATCCAGTCGGAATATGCTTGACACATCCATGTAACATCATTGCAGCCCGATTCCAGGAGATTATGAGAATGGAGACCAAGACATGTAATGTTTTTGATAGGTATTGCATCTGAGCTTGGGAACTGAGCGAATGGTATGTTGATTAACACCTTGAGATTTTGGTTAGACATCTATTTGTACAATGCAACTCTTGTAAGAACTGACTGCGAAGATTGAAGTTCGATCAATTGAATGGTTTGGCAGACTTGGGAAGAACTTTTCTCGTGGTAGTTTTTGTGGAACAAAGGGTTCCGTATAAGTAAGGAAATGCTCGAAAAAAACAGAGTCCACGACTGGAAATAGATGGCGTCAGGAAAATAAGGGCGTGAGTTGGTTGGAAGAAACGGAAGGATGGATACATGGTTCGTTCGCACCCTCTTCAAGAAGTCTCCAGTGGATGGTCTTATCAATCCCGTTGATCAACTACATGAGTGATGCTAAGGTTTAACATGCGAGTGAGAGTTGAGATATTATGTTCAATGACGATCAATTTTCAATCAGGAACTACAATGCTAGATCATTTTCAGAGAGTTTGTTCATTAATTCCGTGAGACTTTCGTGGATCGAGGGTTTCAAATCGAAAAGAAGGAGGAATGGGGGATAGACTATTCTTCAATTTTCTCAGAAGTTAGAACCAAAGATCGACTATCCACCGCTAACTTTGCTATCTATACAATATCTCTCAGTAGTTGCGAAATTTGACATTGACCACGAAGTATTATTGATCAACTCGCATCAATCATACGCAAATTATTATGAAGGGAACTACCACCACTCAGCAGTATTACTAACCAACCAATAATTTAATCATCATACTTTTCTTCAAACACTCAAAAGTAGAATGTTCGTCCCCCAACATACGCCAGATCATCTATTTCAGAAGTATTCCTATAGCTAGCTTAGTTAATTCCGTTAATTCCTAGGAACAATAAAATGAATTGCATACATAAGCAGATCCAGAAATAGATCTTATCAAAAAAGTGGGACTGTATATCAGTAGCAGCATACTGGAATTGGGCTGGGCATCTAAGGCTCTTGGGAGAGTTTTCACCAACATTCATATTCGACAAATCACTCTATTTGCCTGGGTTTAAATGTAGTACCCCCTAAGGAGAATAATTGAAATGATTTTCAAGCTGATACTAATTACGTAGACTGAAATTTTATGAAACATAATTCTACAATCCTGCCATGGATATTGTGATCAAGATCTCCTATGAATCACACTGCACGCTATTACAACCATCCATAAGATAATGACGAACATAATGCAAAATCCGAGAGTCATTGGCTCTGAACGGCATTTGCTGCTGAACAGCCTTCTAAGTGACGCTTTCACTCCAACTCCAGATTTGGACAAACCATCTTGCTTTTTCAGAACTAAATTCACCTCTTCTTTTCTTCTTTTCACTAGGGCTTGAAATAAGTTCATGCACCTCCAGTGTCAGGTCATTGGGTATAAGAGGCATGATATCCACACAATAGCAAAGCTATTCATACTGGATTTCAGCCAGAACATGGCTAGATAGAGCCATCCAGCGTAGCTCCCAAATGCTCATGTAATATCATAAAAACCTTTGTGGGTTCGCACAGACTGAAGGTCGTTACATAGCCAAGGCATCGTTGTGTTTAAATCAACGTGTCTGGGATCGAGGGAACCATTATGAGTCATTCCTGCTAATGGTGTCTTTGATATGTCTTTATTTGAATTTGGTCCCTTTGTTTCGTTTGCATCCGACTATGATTCCAGAGTAACTATTGTAGCTTGATTTAACTTGACAATCGAGGGAAGTTATGATGATTATTCTGGTGGGGTGGATGATACATACTATAGCCATCAATACCAGGGGGAAAATATATGTGACCGCAGTACAGATAGGATATATCATTCAAACTACGGAAGACAAATAAAATTAGGATACCAACTACACCCAATTCTACTGTTTCTTTTGCACTTCTCACACATCTTCCCTTCGAGGTCCCATGACGTAACTTTTTCGATCTCGGATGCTGGTCTTAATGTTCCGTCCATGAATTTCGTCGGATGCTCTTTTCAAGATCCCATGAACTTTCGAGATTCTGCCTTCGTATAATTCCATACTTCATGGGACACTAATCGTGTCTTGGTTCGTCGTCATACTGCTCGTATTCCTCCGATAGAAATCGGGGATCCAAGGCCATGTTCACATTTGATTTTGGAATGCGAATTTGAAGTACAGGTGAGCTTCGTATCTTTGATACTATGATGGAGCGATTCTCAGCTCTTGATTTTGGAAAGGAATTAAGATGAAAGGAAGTAAAAGCGCAATGTGATGACACGGATCCTACAAAGCAGATTTTAGCGAAAAATTGCCTAGCGAGTTTTCCAATCACTAGCGAGGTGACGGAGCCAAGATCATCAATACCAAGGCACGCTGTCCTCTTAACTTTATTACAATCGTAACGATTGGACGAAAAAACCGATTTAAAAAAGTTAGTAGAAGTCTCTTGAGGAGCTTAATCAAGGAAACAAAATGGGTAAAATTTGTTTTTTTGGAGTATTGTGTGCTTACTGTTCGACCCTAAGTCTGCCGTCTGACGTCCCGTAGATTTTGCGTCCAAGTTAATGCATCGATCGCGTTCTAACATTATTTTTACTTATGGGTTGAAATTCAGACTTCAATCTATACTTTGAATATAGAATGAATGCAGTATTGCTGTCGCTACGAGATTAGGAAGGTCACAGTCAGGTGAGAGGGGGCTACGGCACTAATCTCAATATTGTAGATTCCCCGACTTAGAAGAAATGATTATAGATATTTACACATGAAGTAAATAAAAATTATACTCAAATATATGGGTGGAGAAGCTGGTTGTTTGTGCTAAAGTTGAAAATTCATGAATTTTATCTCGAATTCCTGGATAGACAGAATAATAGACGATGTCAATTACACGATTTCAAGATTAATCTCTATTAAATACTTACCATAATTTGTTTATGCAATCAATGTTCTTCCCCACATAACTCAACAACACATTTCGAACACCAAAATTGCCCTTTCCCCCTGCAAGATTCTCGCTTAAAATGGTCGCCCAAATTCTTTCCCCCCAATAACAGAACGCCAATATGGTATTGAAAGTCTAGGAATCTGTTGTAAAACTGTTAGTTAGAGATGGATTGTTACATTGATTTTGAGATCTTTGCTTTGGAAGTTTGCGATTTACCGTAGGTAGATTGTCATCATAGCCATTTCGAACTTCTGTCAGTTCAATATTGTATTCATACGAAGTGTTTTTTGTACTAATTGAAGGTCAGTTTCTTGTGCGAAAACTAAAACTGACCCCTTATAATTAATAAATAAATATCAAGGTACTTGTGCGCAAAAACACATTCTGCGTGCCAACAACCTCGAAGGTCATGATGTAATCTCCCAGAAAATATCTATAAAAAAATAGAAATGAATTAGCAGTTGTTCTTGCTCTATTTGAAAAAAAGAATCTTGAAATTGGATGTGGTTGTGGTTTTTACGGTCTCCCCACCGCGGTCCCTCGCTCCTGCCATTTCAAAATCAAATCGTGAAAAAGTTTCAAACTAGTCAATTGCACCTTCACTTGAGGAAACTACGATCACGGAAAGTCGAACGAGCGATATAACAGATACTTTCGCAACCCCCACTTGGTTTTTCTCTCAACAGCTTTTCACTTCCTCTTCTTTCTTTTCTTTTTCATACTCATGACACCAATTTCCCAATACTCATCGTCAAAAAAACTTCCAACATCCACCACTCTTTTTCATTCTTCCTTCATCAATTCTTTATCATTGAATAACACATATTCAAAATGGCTCAGATTATCCGTGACACATCGTCTACTTCTTCATCATAGCTCATTGAAATACGGTCTTCCCCACAAAACTGTCTTAGAACTCTAACCTCGAGGTTAGGGTTCTCGAAGACCTCCTCGAGAAAAAGGATCAAAAGGTCCCACACACGTTTAACTGGGACAAACACAATTGAGGTACGTTGATTTCCGTTATTGATGCCGTCCTAAACTTGAGACTTCAATCCTCAATGTGTTCCCAGGCACATCCCCAAGAATACCACAAATAAACCCCAGTGGAAAAAAGCACATTGATTGCGGACCTCAGACGACGAAATTACCCACGAGATTTCAGTTCTCGGAGGGCCCCCAGTAGATCCAAGAATAAATCGCCTCGGGCAACTTAGGGCCAGACTTCCCCATGTCTGTGTCCGAAAGTTAGAACCATCGGGATTGGACCCGGTGGTTTGTGCCTGAAGGCTACATTTTAAACAAGTTTTTTATGCTCCATTCCCCATTTTACATACTTCATGATGCCAACAGTAACCTCTTGAGAGTTCTAGTAATACGACGCCCACGAAACCCTACCCACGAGATTCCAGTTCTCGCAGAAATCTTCATCGTTCAAAGTATGGACGGCGGTCCACGCTTGATATTTCAATTCTCATTGCGCTCGTTTTCAGATAATCCAAGAACAAATATCTCACTCAGGGAGCTTAAGTCTTGAATCATTACGCCTTGTTAGTGCTCACAAGCGAAGGTGTTCGCGACTAATTGGAACTGATCTGCGAAGGTACAATTCTCGAAACTTCAATCCGACGATGGCTAACGGAGCTCAGATAAATCATCATTGCTCTGCAAAAACTACAGTTAAACTGTGTGATCGTGTCAACTCTTCGGAATTACAAAGAACGTAGAGAAGTAAGTTGGTCCTCCCTTGCCTTCTGCCGTCTCAGGATGCATCACAAATTTGTGATTGTGCCATAACCGTTTTCTTTTTGGTCCGTTCGACTTGAAATGTGAGCGCACAACAGCTAATAGTTGATGAAAAACAGCTGCTTAATATCCGTCCTCGCAATGTGCATTGACAGGGCAGAAACCTGGTGCCATATCCTGCTGAATTGTATCTCATCCACCAGTGCTTCTCAGATGTGCATAACACCAAATGTATGGTAAGACTGTTTCAACCTCTCTTTCAATTGCTGTGAAACTAAATATTGTGATGGCAGAAACTTTTCAACCTTTGTATCCGACCGATTCACATGCTTAGTGCAAATCCTATTTCCCCATCGTTGGTGAGACTCCCATTTTCTGCCACTGGCGGCTTTTTCGACAACAAAGGCAACCCGTTGAAGGACTTAACGGAGGCAACAAGGGAAACAAAACAATTGCAGAAATTGCTGGAAAGAACAGGAATGGTGTGGGGAAAGATTTCAACTCGGGTCGGATGGGAAAAGATGCAGATATGACCAATTCAAATGTACTTACATGCTCCAAATTTATCTCTTCTTGATATCACAAAATAACACCAATACCTTATTCAATAAAAACAAAAGTGACACAAAAAGATAAGAAAGAAAAAGGTTCCTCATGTAGGAAAAATTACCATTAGCTTGACACCATTTTGGTCACTTTATTAGTAAATTCACTCTAAGTTCGTGCCAAAATACCCTAAACGTAATTAGTAGAACTAAAGTGAAACTAAATACACTTGTAGTCCATAGTATTGTGGAATTCACCATGACAAGGACAATTGTGAAATATCATGACACATATATAAGATGCTACTGTTACAATAGGAATAGGCACCAATTAGTGTTCCCATTAAGTTTTGGTGTGGAGTAAAGAACAGATATATTGAGCAATAAAAATTAAGAATTACAACTGGTAGATAACAAGTACACCAAAAGCACGCAAGAGAGAAATACATTTGATACCGAAAGAATGTGAGATCAAGTCTTAGTCCATATATTCATTGGCATTGACAAAACGCGTTATTGGTTATGAGATCTTATATACTCATAATTGTGTCTAGTGAACTCTGAGAGGGAAATATGCAATGCATGCACCTAGGTCAGAGGTAGCAAACGGGTTGCTCTTTAGCTTGTGTAGGCGATGCAGCTTGGATGTACAATTGTGCACTACTACCTCTAAGAGATTCATACGACAGATGTAGTGATTGAATATGACCCTTCGATGTCGTTCTTGTGACATCGCAGGTACATTGCGACTCGCGAGTTGTGAAGTGCTCAGTCACAATTTACTGAATATCACTGAGAATGGAAGAGAGACTAGCCTAGCTACAAAATCTTCTCTAGTGAGTAATTCCTATCCAGTACCAATACTTGAACAGGGTGGCCAGTAGACGATTCGACGGATATGAGAGAAAAGGATGAAGAGAACTCGCTGATGTGCATATTCTTGAGCTTCAGATTTATCTGTGGAAATCATGTTCACAACCGAAGACAAACGAAGTCCGTAATGATGACTAAGCATTCATATAAGGTAGCTCAGATCATGTGTTTAAACTTATTAACCTTTCCCCACCCGATCTGCAAGAATCCGGGGAAGGTTCGCCACCACATCTAATTTTGAATTTTATCTCCGATGGAATTTTGAAAACCTAATCCATTTGCCATTCTCACAGCCGGAATGTCGATAGTGCAGTATCGTGTCGTACTCGTATTCTTTTGCTATGTGCACCTATGAAAGTTGCATGGTGTCACGTGGGCCTTGATCTCGATTGATTGTTATGAAATTTGCCACATCGAAAACGTGTTGTGGATGGGAAGTATGATTGTGGCCTCGAAGGAAGAAAGAATTAGTTTCACGAGTAAATCGCCCAGCTATGACTCCAGTTTACACGAACGCGAAGTATCTCCTGTGTGCATCCTGAATTTGTGCTTGAAAGAAGACAATATGTTCATGTTTGGAAATCAAAAGGTTCTCGATCCTTAGCACGCTTAGTATCACGGTAGCAACTCATTACTAGCGGACAATGCCTCCGCATTCCATGAATCGAAAGCAAGCGTCATGCTTAATATCAATTCCAATTGACTTGTCCAGCCAATCAAAGGGCTTCTATTGAACATCCCGCATTCATGAAGTCATGAAGTCATGAAGTCATTGATTTAGTGTATGAGGCAAAATGCCGAGAATGTACGGTACATATATGACAGGACCTATCCGTTGAATCTATGAATTGAATTTTCACTATCATTACACTAAAATCTGTAAATATTGTTCAATTTCAACTATTTACAACTTACTATTCACAATAATTCATCATGTCCTCTCGCAAGACCTCCGGCGACCAGTATCGCAACTATCAGGATGATAGAGATGCAAAATCCCAAGATGTCGTTTACACAACCGCCAATGGCGTACCAATGCCACATCCATATGAGACACAACGCGTAGGCGAGAACGGACCATTACTCCTCCAAGACTTCCACTTGATCGACCTCCTTTCACATTTCGACCGCGAGAGGATCCCAGAGCGTGTTGTGCATGCTAAGGGTGGTGGAGCTCACGGCGTATACAAAACTACAAATGGGTTGGATGACTTGTGTCTAGCAGACATGTTTCAAGAAGGCAAGGAGTGCCCGATCACTGTCAGATTTTCCACTGTCGGTGGTGAATCAGGTTCGCACGACTGTGCTCGTGACCCTCGAGGATTCTCTGTCAAGTTTAAGACCGATGAAGGAAATTGGGACTTAGTTGCCAACAACACACCAGTTTTCTTCTTGAGAGATCCAGCCAAGTTCCCTCATTTTATTCACACCCAGAAGCGTGATCCTTCAACCCATCTCACTCATGCTGATGATTCAACAATGTTCTGGGATTACCTTTCCCAGAACCCGGAATCAGTTCACCAAGTCATGATTCTTATGGGTGATCGTGGTATTCCAGACGGATGGCGTCATATGCATGGATATTTTGGGCATACCATTAAGCTTGTCAACAAGGCTGGCGAATGGGTGTACTGTCAATTTCACATGATCTCTCAACAAGGAACTAAGTTTTTCACTCAGGAAGAGTCTGCTGAGAAGTCACCAGATTACGCCCAAAAGGATCTTTATGAGGCGATTGAGAAGGGTGATTTCCCAAAGTGGAGTCTAGAAGTTCAAACCATGACAGCCAAGGAGGCTGAGGACTTATGGGAGAAAGAAAAGATCAACGTCTTCGATCTCACCCACGTCTGGCCACACAAGCAATTCCCACTCCGCAAGGTTGGAGAACTCACTCTAAACGAGAACGCAGTAAATTATTTTGCCGAAATTGAACAAGTAGCTTACAATCCCGCTCACTTGGTACCAGGACTCGAACCCTCCGCGGATCCAGTCCTTCAATCGCGTCTCTTCTCCTACCCAGATGCTCATCGTCACCGTGTAGGTGTAAATTACCAACAACTCCCTGTCAACGCCCCCCGCACCAGTTACCGCATGGGTAATTTCCAGCGCGACGGCAGCATGGCTTTTTACAACCAGGGATCTCGTCCTAACTATATTTCCTCCATCGAACCCATCCGATTCAAAGAACGCACAGTCGATACTGATAAGCTCCACGGCCATTTCACCGGTAACGCCGTCACTTTCCTCTCCGAAATCCGCGAGGAAGATTTCAAAGCCCCACGAGCCCTGTGGGAGAAAGTCTTCGATGATGGGGCCAAAGATCGCTTTATCAGTAACATTTCCGGACACATGGCGAATTGCAAGAAGGAAGAGGCGATTAAACGTCAAATCGCTATCTTCCGCGAAGTTTCCGAGGATCTAGCTAGTCGTCTCGAAAAGGCAACGGGTATCAAGGGATATCCAGGTATTGCGGATTTGAATTTTAGTGGTACTCACAATGGTATGGCGAAGGATGAGAAGAACCGAACGGCGAATATGATGAAGGGGGTTAGTTTGAGTCATAATGAGAGTAATGGGGCTCCGATGAAGGGTAGTCATGCTGTTACTAACGGATCTAAATTATAAAATGGGGATATGAGGGTTTTAGTATTGTGTGCTGTTGGTTATGTGTATGTATATATCAGAAAGCTAGGAACTAGTATACGGTTGTAATTCTGTCACTTTTCATTTTTACTTTCAAAATCAAAGTTTGAAAGAGACAAAATCCAAGCAAGTAATAAAGGCGTTGGAAGAAAATAAGGATGTGCTCATAAAATATGTTATGTGACGTCTTGATAAATACATTTCAACACGATGCAATATCCAGGATAATATCTACTACCTCTAAATCCATACCCGCAATGTGCATCGATACCTCAAACCATCGTTATGTCATGGATACGAATGATAATTTCTTGGTTTGAGCTGATTCGATTAATATATAACACAGCGATCTTAACCCTCCACATCATATTCTCTCTCTCTCTCTCTCTCTTTCGGACACCTTGAAGAATGAAGCCAACTCAACATACCCACCCTTGCAGCAGCAAATGGTGTATGATGAATGTTCCATACCACAAAAGAAAGGGGGAAAAAAATACTTGACAGAGAAAAGTGTTTCAAACATTTTCAAATGGCTTGAAGTAGATTTTGAGTGCGATTTTATGGAGATCTTGATATCAAATAACAATTCATTCATCAATTCAGTATTGAAAGTGTATAACAAAGATGAGTGGGAATATTTCATATTTCTTTCCCCGCCCAACGCACAGGATTTAAAGTGCAAAATTTACCACATCCAATATATCCCCAACCCTCAAGGTTTCAAAGGATTCCAACAGGCCATAGAATATCTATTACGCAATGACCGCCCCCAGTAACCATAGTAGTGTATCATATCATGTACCCTTTCCACCCTTTCTCAAACCCGAACCCAAATCAAAAAAACTCCAATTCTGAACGCCTTCTCGTGATGAATGTCTAATCATCGCAAACATCTGGTGTATCAACCGCCTCCACCAACCCTCTAAAATTCTCCCATGCCGTATTTTTTGACAACCCTCCTAAAAGATCCCTCAATCTATGCTTTTCATAAGGTAGTTTATCTCTAGAGATCACCATCAATATACGCTTTATTATAACCCTATTATCCCGGTTGTTACATATGCTTGCAATCTCTGGAATGGAAATATGGGCGTTATGGTACCAAATGAAGTAGGGCACGAGTTGCAATCGTGAAACTTTCGATTCTGTATTGGTTTCCAGATAGAAGGTTGTCAATACGTCCGCTGCTAGGAGAACGGGAGAGTCTTCGCAATCGTTAGAGTCGGGGGCGGGTTCAATCCTTCGTATTTTTACTGATTGCTCGGAACTGGTGACTTTTCTCACGATAGCCTTAGAGTCGGAGGCGTGGTGTATTCTTCGTATTTCGATTGGCGATTCGGAACTGGTAATTTTTCTCACCAGATCGTTGATCTCTATTTCACTTCCTGCTTCGGTTGCAGCTTCAATCGAAGATCCAATGGTAACTTTAGGCTCTTCGAGCGAAAAATCGGGGTCAAGTGGTAGGGGATCTTGCATGACCTGGCGACGAGTATGTTTTCGTTTTATTGGAGTTTGTATAGGAAGGTGTGATAGGGGAATGGGTTCGTTTTGGTCGGCATGAGATGGTCGTGGAGGCGCTGGATTTAGAGCTTGGCGCTTGGTCTCTAGTACATCATAAAGGTGATAACCCGCATAAGAATCTGATGCTGCGTATGAAATTTGTTGTATCGATAGTCCTCGACTCCAATCACTAGCTCTAACATCCCCGCCCTTGAACAATGGTAGATGTAGATGCTCTTCCACTTGCTTTGCTAGCGAAACTAATCTCTTATTGATCAGATCGTATTCCTGGGAAAGGGTATATTTAACCAATCGGTGAAGATGGCTAAGTTCAAATATAGAGACTGAATCAATATTAAGATGTGTCCTAAGACGTGTACAATCTGCGCTGATTGCAACGCCTACTTTCGTGACTTCTGGATCCTCCATGATTTTCTTCAAAGTCGGAGCCACGAGTTCCGAGGCGTTGACTTGTGGAAACAAAGCAATATGAAATAGGCCAATTCTCTCTTCTGTTGCGAGTTGAATCAAAGAGACATTTTTCTTTGGCCCATGATGTGCGCGTGCCTCCGCCTTCCATTCGATGTCGAATCCTAGAACCTTTTTGCCCAGGAAATGTTGTCGCAACGTTTGTTCCGTGGTTTGCAGACTTCGGCAATAATGTACTTTAACCTTCTTCGGAATTCCATCCTTCTCTGGCCCACGATACAAAGTATGTGACCAGTAGGATTCTGGTGTCTCTGGTTCGGCATTTTTCGCCTTTTTAAACAGTTCGTCCGTCATTTGGTATGTGGACTCGGAGATCGGAAGTTCTTTCTTAGCAGGGTCTTCCAGAATCTCATCTGCTATCTCTTGTCCGTCCGCTACCTCATGAATATCTGCTGCTGTCCCAGGCTCCAAGCTTTCTTCCTCAGCCACGGTCGCCACCTTCTGAGTTGTCGAGCTTTCAGCGTGCGCGTTTGCTAAAACATAACTGTCTTCGACGTATGAATGATACTCTAGATTCTGCTCATTCTCTGCCACAGAAACCGTACTCAAGTGTCTCGGTGACCCTGGCGCAGAAACATCTTTGAAGATGATGCCATGACTTGGCTGCCATGTCCTTGAGGAATTGGACGAGATTGATCGACTCACCACGGGACTGCGAAATACATATCAGCTTCAAGGATGCATAAATTACAGTACATAGTTCCAAACATACCTCGCTCTCTTCCCACTCATGCCTGCAATGGCTGAACCCATTGCTTCTACAGAAACCAAATTTGATTTTCCAATAAAGGAAGCTATATTCTTCATAATGGGACGCCGAAGTGATTTGCCCACCGTATATGCTCCATGATTACCGGGGAGCATGACACGAGCATTTGTATAGAGAATTGTGGTCCTACGAAGGGTGGAGGACTAGGCAGATGCACACCAATCGTTGATCATAGAGGTCGATGATAGGAAACCGTACGATGTTGATGCCTGAGGCTTGAAGATGAATTTGTCTGTTAGTTGGCGAATCACGAGGTTTATGCGATTTTGAGACGAACAGGAAAGAAACAAACAACGAAACCATTATCCGTTAAAGAATACGAGCTCTGTGGTCCGGTTTCTCATATCTTCCTGTGGTGTTGAATTGTGAGTCAAATCTTTCTATCCTGCGCTGTCAATCTCACGTGCTCCTACCTTGATTGATGCCCCCTCCATATGGAATCACAGTCAAAACCAGACCCGAGCAATCACCAAGATCTGCTATATATTGAATCTCTTACCACACAGTCATTTTGATTACATACAACAAACTAACTTTCTTGCAAGCCAAACATTCCAATCGGTATTCCTCAAATCAGTCATCCAAAATGGCCAGCCAACTTCTCCCTCTTGGTCAGTCATTCCATCTGCCCGCAAACACGCGCACAAACTAACACATCATTAGAACTTATCGACAAGTGTGTTGGTTCCAAAATCTGGGTCGTAATGAAAGGTGACAAAGGTACTACCTATATCATCAGCTCTTTTACAAATCCCCACTCACACACCACCAGAATTCACCGGCACACTCACCGGTTTTGATGACTATGTCAATATGGTTTTAGAAGACGTTATCGAGTTGTATGTATTCTCTTTCTCTCTGAATCTTCTAAAGCTTTACTAAGTCTGCATAGTGACCACCAATCGGGAAGCCAAACAAAACTTCCTAAGATTTTACTGAACGGTAATGGTATTGCTATGGTACGTATCTTTCCGTGTCTTGATTTACGCATCGTGAGAAAGATTCAAGAGCTAACAATAGGGTAGTTGGTACCGGGTGGAGAAGGACCAATTGGGGGATCATGAACGTAATGTGCATTGTTAACGAGAATCAAAAGTTGAGGAAATGATCATTTTATAGAGAGGAATGCCAAAGTTTTGCAATCCCATTACTCCCTCCTTGGTGTCATGATTTCATCTCAAATTGAATTGCAATCTTTTACACTAAAGTCCAGAGTATCTCAAGTGAGACGTCTTAATCACATATGATGAACACAACATTCGGTTTCCTAACATAAAAATCCACAAGGTGGGATATTCAAATCATTGTCTTTTCAACGCACACGGAAACGTTCAAAAAAGTATCGGTGATCCATTATTCATACACGTACATAAATTATCTACCACCTTATCCAAGCTCAAGTTTTCGGTTTCCTTTCCTCCAACTTCGGCGTTTCAGGTCTCCCATCCTCCTTCAAAATATCGCCCCAAAAATCATAAAAAACGCTGTCCCTCGGCTCCTCCAAATCTCCCTCCTCCTTCCCCCGCTCATCTCCATCTCTCCTCTCTTCCATCCCACTCCCCCTATAATTCTGCGACCACCTCTTAAACATCTCCTCCGTCTTCGCTCCCTCAATCTGCAAACTATGCGTCTGCCACTCCGGAAACCCTATCTCGATATCCCTCGGACTATCTCCCATTCCCCCATACACCAACATCTGACTCTCTTGTCTGACCGGCGACGGATTCACAATCTGTGGTCTACTCTTCCCAACTTGCAATACATGGATCTTCTTTCTCTCTTCCCCAGGGACATCTTTCGCAGGAACAGGCGGTCGATACTCAACATCATAGTTCGGAGGCGTCGGAGCCAACATATCGCGCACCCTCGTAATATTTCTCCGATCTTTCAGAAGCGGCGTAGGAGGAATGTCATCGTCATCAAATTGCAGCGTCGTATCTTCCCACGCTTTCGTGTTTAGGAAATTTTCTTCGCAGGAATGACAGAGACCGCGAGAACTGGTTCGTTCGTGTTTCCGACAAAGCTTGCAGAGATCGTGTAGATGCGTGTTCCAGGAATCTTCGCTCGGTTTGCGATTCTTTGGAACTTCGACCCCGGAAGGAATGGAATTTTGATGAGATTTTTCTGATGCGAGAGCAGGGGAGTGAGAAAGCAAAATCCCACTCTCGTTATTTGTTTCGCCGACACATCCCCAGAAATCATCATCGCTATCTTCCTCTCCCTTAGACTTGCCCTTTGACTTTGACTTTGAATTTTTCCTCAATTCGGTACTCTCCCTTCCACTCTTCTTTCCCTCGTAACTCGGATACAACAAATATTCAAACGGACTAGGTAACTTTCCCTTCGAAGACGGCTTTTTCTCATGAGAATCATGCACAGCATCGCGACTCTGTCCCATGTACCCTTTTAATTTCTGAATCGGACTTGCTCTCCCCTCTGCATTTTTGCCCTTTCCTTTACCTCTACTATTCTTACTGTTTTTACTACCTCGACTTGAATTCGAGCTCGGAGTCGAGTGATGTAGCACATCTGCGTGTTTAAGTATTTCAGAACTGGGCGGGACTACTCTTTCCAATTCGCCATTCCACATCGCCGCTCTCATCGCTTCTAACTGTTCCATACTCGTTACTTCTTCCGTGCTATCCCGATGCATTTCCTGGCGTCTCTTTTCATCACCAGCCATCTCATCGTCCTTACTAATTGTCTGCGAACGAGAACTAGCCGGCGTAGTCGCAGGACTCTGATCTCTCTCTTCAAGCTTTCCTTTCCTTCTCAATCTCTGTCCCGGCGCAGCCTTGTGCTTTCCCGTCGTCAATCCCGCTCCTCTTCCCCTCGAGCTCTCCACAACATTCCCACTATCCGTCGTCTCCGTCGTTCCTGTCGCACTCCCCCCACTCCCAACACTACTCCACTGCACATCCGAAAACCTCACACTATCCCTCTGACTGGTATTTCCCGTCTCATTCTCATAACTATATCCCTCCGGAGGCGGAATCAAAATCGGAGAATGATTTGCATTTCCACGCGAAATAGCCGCATGCGGCGATTCGCCACGACTGTGCGGAGGACTAGGACTATGCCCAGCATACCCCACGCCCTTCCCAAAATCTCTATCCAATCCCCGTCGCTGTTTCATATAACTCTCTGAATCTAACTTCGTCGTTCCCCCCTGCTTCTCTCCCATCCCATTCCTCCCCCCTGCATCTTCTCTCGGCACAAATTTCGGCGGACTCCCATTCCGCAGCTCCCTCTCATTTTTCCCCACCACCCCATTCAAACTCGACGAACTAGGTGGACTATTGCCCCCCACATACCCCTTGCCAAAATCCCTCTCCAGCCCTCGTTGCTGTTTCATATAACTCTCGAAATCCAACCCGGCCCTCCCCTTCTTCCCTCCCCACTCCCCCAAACTCACTCCCGCCTCCTCTCTCGGCTTCAAATAACTCGCTCGCTTCTTCCCCTTCGCATGCTTATATCGCGTTTCCAAGCCCCTCTCATAACTCTGACTTCCTCTCTCCCCTACCAGCCTCTCCTCCCCTTTGGACGAAAAACTCCCGCGCACGCTCCCACTGTGGTATTTCCCAACCTGTGTCGGAACGGTCGGTGGATGCATCTCCCCAGGCGGATACTGTATACTGGTTCCCTGTTTCGATCGCGATAGTCGCCGACTCACCGGCCGTGTCCGATTGCGAAAGGAGGTTTTCAAATACCGTTTTAGTCGGCGAGTGGTATGTACCAAGGAGTTACTGGGAGGCCGAGATGGAGACACAAGAGGAGCGTCAAAGCGTGGAGGTGTGCTGGTATCGAATCGGAATGCGGTGGGTGTGGTTATGAATTTGGGACTGTGAGATAGGGGAGCAGCTGGACTAGTCACTCCGCCCCGTACCTCGTTATAGGTTGTATGTGTAATTTTCATAGTTGGCAATGCTTTGGTTACTTCTCTGCCAAGATTCAGATTTGGGATCTCTTTTTGTTTGAGAATCTTGCGAGTAGATTTTAAGTAGACGATAATAATGGCTTTGGTTGCTATTTCTTCCTTTCTTTGATTATGCCCAACTCAGAATAATGTCTCCTATAAGAGACAGAACCCTCTTCTCAAATTCCTCCTTCTCTCTCACTAAAAGCCGCAAAAATATATGAATTTGCTAGTTGATGTTCAACTCAGTATGAATAATAATAATAATAAAAATCCTGTCCAAAAGCGTGTTTGCTAGAATCTCTCGAGAGAGAAAAGAGAAAACCCTATAAGATCCACACACACGTTTAACTATTAATCTTTTTACACCTTCTCACCTCTACACACGATGGTGACTAAGTCTTCTTTATTCCATCTCTTCACAATTCTTGTCGTTTTCCATTTCCTTTGTGCGGATATCGAATAGAGGGTTTCGCCACGCAGATGGCACCTTTGACTTGACTTATTTATAATCTTCCCGATGTATTTCTATCCCCGTTTCTATTTGTTCTATTCGTTTCCTCCAATCTATTCTCCTTCTTCTTTCTCTTCTTGTTTGTATTGATTCTTCTAAACCAGATGAGGTTTCTTTATTTACCCCCCCCCCCCCCCCCCCCCCCCATTCACCAACATCCCAAAATATATATATCCTCATTCTTTATCATCGGACGAGCACGCACACTCCGTCACCCCATTCCCACACTAAACTAGAATTGTAATCCTTTGTCGATATATATATATATATATAAAAGTGATGTACGCGCGAGGAACGCTCGAGGTACTTTTAGACGAAAGAGAGAACAAAGATGAGATCTGTGGGGTCCAATAACCGACGGATTTGAAATATGTCAGAACAAAGAATCACTAGAATCCTTATTTACGAGCCCCCCTTTCCGGATTGTCAAGCCACTGAGGATCCCCGATCGTGGGCTCGGTTTTGGGGAAGCTGAACGATGTTCATGTGCCGCCGCTGCCGGAGAATGTGACATGCGGAATGTGAAATGTGAAGAGCAAGGAGTGATTGTACGTTTGCAGTCATCCATCCTCGGGGCATGGTAATTTTCAAGAACCAATACCATCAAGGAGCGTAAAGAACTTGAAAACCTCACAGGCGATAGAAGTAGCAGTAGTAAACCCGCAACAGTTCCATCCTATCTATAGCTAATGCTACGCTGAGAATGCGGTACCCCTGTCCATCTATATGGACAAAGCAGGCAGTAGGACAAAAACCTATGAGGCCTACTTCCCTCGACTGTCTTCCAAGTCGTCTCTGCTTAGTTGTTAGTCCCCACCGTATCCAACACCCACAGTCCATGAAACCAAAACCAGGCCAATTCAAATCTCAAAACGCAACACCATAAATTCTCCCAGGCCACACATTTTTCGACTAACTAACATTAACGAAATGGCCATAGACGACGTTGAAAGTATGACACACAGAGCCAACTGATCCCCCCTCCAATCCAAGTATCCACACCCACCCAAACCCATCCATTACATCCCATATCTGTCATAACATACTATGAAGCAAAATACAAATACAAATAGGATTTCAAGGTACCCTTACCCTCAACATCAACACAAAATCCCTCCCCCATTCACGAATACTACCTCCTTATCTTCACACAAACTCACTCTACTACACAGCATTCATAATGCATATTAACATCACAACCCCGAAAGAAAGGATGATGACCTCACCCGTAATCTCAACTCCATCACAAAACAAAAATCCCAACAAATCGAATCACCACGAATTCACGTCATACGCAAAGACACAAAAATCAAGTTCTGTTTTTGATTTTTGATTTTTTTTTGCTTATTCATTGTATCCTATACAAAGTACCCTTTACGCCCCCTGTAGGCCAATCACTCCCTTTTGTATTCCATTCTTCCCTTGAAATTCCATCCATGTTTACTTTCCGTGTGAAACCTGTAAAGACAGCAAGTACAAATCATTGTCGTCTACTCATGATATCTCTCTAGATAACTTGCTTGTAATGCGAAAGACAACGCTTAATGCACCAACCATGCTCCATGCTTAGAATTCCATGCAATCCCATATTCCATGCTCCATACCATGCCCATACCGAGAAAGACAAACTCCATCGAAATGCCATGCCAAAGTGAGCCGAAAAAACAAATGCCGATACAGCATGTACGTAACCCTTTGAAACGTAGAGAATCCATGGTCCACTGCGTCCAGCGAACCAGAGACCTCCCCGAATAAACTCAACTACCCTGCCCATATCAATTCCAGAACAAACGCAGTAACAAGACTACATGCAAGCTCGTTTCCCTCATCTCCATCCACCATCTACTACATGTAGGTAACACTCTGACCTTGGGCTCCCCAAGCTTTTTGTAACATCCGACCAAGAAAAATTCGCTAAAAGACAATAAATCAGACCTATCATGGGGGACGTCCCCATGATGGAACGCAACCGTGGGGGACGTCCCACAGTGAATACAAAAGAAAAAATTCGCTAAAAGACAATAAATCAGACCTATCATGGGGGGACGTCCCCATGATGGAACGCAACCGTGGGGGACGTCCCCACAGTGAAGACCAAAGAAAAATTCGCTAAAAGACAATAAATCAGACCTATCATGGGGGGACGTCCCCATGATGGAACGCAACCGTGGGGACGTCCCCACAGTGAAGACCAAAGAAAAATTCGCTAAAAGACAATAAATCAGACCTATCATGGGGGACGTCCCCATGATGGAACGCAACCGTGGGGGGACGTCCCACAGTGAAGACCAAAAAAAATTCGCTAAAAGACAATAAATCAGACCTATCATGGGGGGACGTCCCATGATGGAACGCAACCGTGGGGGGACGTCCCCACAGTGAAGACAAAAGAAAAACAAGTGCACGAAAGGCACTGCTATCGACTATCTTTTGAAACTCCTCTCCTCTCGTTCATCCATGCACAGTCACTTCAATCATCCGTTCTTGTAATCAACAAACTCCAATGCCATAAACCATTCTTATAACTAACAGCCACCGCTGTCATCCATCCATCCATCCATCCATCCGTATAATAAGCAGTGCAGTCGCTGCCAAATAGTCCTGATACGTAGCTTCCACAGCGACAAAAGCGAAAAAAAAGTCGGACAGCCAGCAGCAATCAGGTGAGGATCTCACCATCCTGACTTAATTCGGGGAGATCCCATCCTAGAGAAATCAATGTCTGTCATTCTCATTCTTTCGATGAACTTCGCCATGTGTATGTGGGTGCTGATATTAATGCTGATATGTTCAATCTCGTAAACGTCAACGGTTAGAAATTTGAAGAACGCCAGATAGGTTGCAACAATATGGGTAGGAAGGAGCCACCTCCCAAACCCAGCTCTAAGCAATCGACTCCGTGGTATTTCGAAAATCCCGTTGTAAATATGTACGGGATGTAAAATTAATGTGCCGATGAGATAATTCATCTTGCTGGTAGTGTCTAAAGAGACGAAATATGTTGTGTAGAAAACGCCCATTGCCGAGTATGCATCTCACTCATCTGACATGTGCAAAGGTTGTATTTTTGAGCGAAAAAAAGGGTATCGATCGTATCGTATCGTATCGTGAAAAAGAAAAGCCTCGATCATATTCCGAAGCGCCCGCCATCGTTGACTATCCCATTAAAAACTCAAACAGTAGAAGATCAATCATGAAAAGGTATCGTAACCCCCATCACCACGCACCCAATATCATAACCCAGATAACTCAAGCAAGAATGTAACCAGTCTTGAACCAAATCAAAAAGATCAAGGCGACTCGCATGCCTGATGGATTTGAACCATCAAGGGAGAGCCTCGCAACCAAAGTAGGAGCGTTTTCAATTAATGATTAAGGTAAGGTTCAATTTGAAAGTTGAGCGTCTTGAGAGACAGACACTCAACGTGAAGACTGGATCATGTTCCGGTAGAATTTACCATAATTTGATGGGGCGTTCAGCAACTGGACTTTCTGGAAGATCGTCCCAGTACTTGGGTTGGGGTCGCGATGGGTCTTGGATTCCATTATGCATAGATCCAAACAATCTGGGGTCAATGCCTTCGAACAATGCTGCAACTGCTTGTTCTACCGGACCTTGTTGAAGATCATCATGTTCATGCCAAATGTGATCAGGCATGGGTGTGATAGGGATGTAACCTTCACCCAGACGCTCCTGAACACGCGCCATGACCAGAGGGTCTGCATTCCAGCCAATGGATGCAGCGGTGAAATCAAGGTTGAACATGGGCTTAGAGTCTTTTGCAGCCTTCAAACCCTTCTCCTGATCACTCTGGACGGGGCTCATGGTGGAAACATGTCTAAGACCACTGGCCTTTGTGGGTAAGTACTTGTTGGCCTTTTTCATAGCGTGTTGTACAGCCTCAGAGACTGGAGCCGGGGTGTTCTCAACAGTACCGGGAAGTTTGGCATTGACAGGCTTAGGTTTTGGTGGTGGAGTTTGAGTCCATCGCTTTGCCTCCAGAGTTCTGCCTGCTTTCATTTCAACGGCATCCTGGTACTGAGCTCTCTCTTCCTGCTCTGCCCATTGGTTGAAGACGTTGCGTTTCTCACCAGTAGTAGTAGGTACTTTGATAGCAATTCCGTATTCATCACGAGGGTTGAGAAGAGGAAGTCCTTCCTTGATATTCGCAATGTGAGTCGCGGTAAGCTTTTTACCTGGAATTTGGAACATGTTATAAGGACTTCTTGGATAAAAGAGCACTCTCTTTTGGCGCTCATCAGTGACATAGGTATAGTCATTTTCGCTTTCGTCTGGGATGTTTTCATCTCCCATGGCACGTAAATTAGCCTGCTCGAGAAGCTGAGCTGAGTTGAGTGGATTTTGGACACCTGCTCCCTTGTAGATATCTTGCTTTGGGAAAGCATCGATATCGCGATAATGATCTTGCCAGGAAGAATCATCATCATCACCAAGTTGGCCCAATTCAAATTGTTTGTCAGTGGAACCCTCCCGAATGTAAAGACCATTTGGACATCGAACCCATCTAGGACCGTAATCTGAATCAGGGCGAGACTCTAAAAAGTCGTTCCAGCGTTGGGTACGGACTTTTGGTGTACCGTTGGCATCACGCTTCTCGCCTGCTGGAACATGTGTGAATGTAGAGGTTTCTTCCTCAACTGCATCAGCAACAGCGGCCTTTTTAGCCTGAGATTCTCTTTGAGATGCTCGTGCGTTCTTGTGAATATCCCGATTGGCTACGATCAAAGGACCTCTATTCTGGTGCTTTGCGGCGTATTCATCCTGGGCTCTATGGATCTCCTTGATTTCGGCTGCGGTGAGAAGACCATTCTTGGAGCTTGGTGATCTTCCAATATCCTTGTGTCGTGGGCGGCGTTCGGTTTGGAAAGCACCAAGGCGACCATTAACATTGACATTGTTTCGGGTGTTGCGCTTGCGATCTGAGTGAGACATACGCTTGAGTGGAACTGCCGAAGGAGTGGTCGGAGGCTGGCTGAAAATGAATGG
Source organism: Botrytis pseudocinerea (assembly GCA_019395245.1). Lineage (NCBI taxonomy): Eukaryota > Fungi > Ascomycota > Leotiomycetes > Helotiales > Sclerotiniaceae > Botrytis > Botrytis pseudocinerea. Next base: position 20,681 of record JAHXJK010000003.1, on the reverse strand, counting down.
AGGTGGAACGAGCTTGTTGCAAGGAAGCGGAGCTGGAGCAGCATCAGATTGCTTGCGGAACGGGCTGGTAAGCATCGTTGCAACAGTAGAGAGAGGGTTCCACCAGGAGCTTCGAGGGCTTTCAGTTGGCACAGGAGTAATTTGTGCTTCAGGTGTCTTTGGTTCCTCGACGACGGGTGTTTCATCCTCATCAGACATAACCGTATCGTCATCACTCCCGTAACCCGGAACAACAAATCCTGAGCGATTGGGTGTTATGGGTTGCAGAGGACGAGATGGTTTTTGAGCAACTGTTTGTCTCTTGCCATTGTGCGAAGCTTGTTGAGCATCGAAGCCATTAAGGAACGCGGTAACTTGTTCGATAGATGGCATAGCCTTTGACTTATCTTTGTGATTAGTGAAGACTTTGTTTATAGCTACTAAATAAGGATCCGTTAATTTGTGTCCATCCCGAGGAGACTGACGTCTTGAATTGGGAGCATCGGGTTTGGAAAGAGTCTCACTGGAAGAAGCCACAGCGGTCGTCTTCTTGCGCTCGTTATGAGCCATCTTCAGTATGTCAGTATCATTGCACAAGTTGGTGAGTGGACTCTTGTCACATACATCATTGGTGCCTTGAGCAACGTCCTTGGTAGCCTCCTTTGTAGCCTCTCTGGCAACCTCCTTACCAACTTCTTTTCCTTTAGTTGGTGAAACAAGTCGTTCCGGATGATATCTTTGCATCATCATTAAACGCAATCTTTCGGTCTTTCCCATGCCGGGTGTAATCTTGATAGATGACGTCGAAATCGTTCGCGAAATGGGCCGAGTGATAGGAGGAATTGCACGAGGCTTCGAGGGAGAAGGGCCGGTTTCAGTGATAGATGAATCTGGCTTTTTGGCTTCGGTTTGAGGGACCGGTCGGATATCTGGAGAGGGAAGTGTGAATTTGGAGGTTGGTTGACTAATGGTAGATGGACCAGCTTGGGGTTCATCTTCTTCAGAAGAGATTAATTCTCGTTGATTTTGAGGGGTACGTGGAGAAGGCACGGCGGCTTGTTTTGGTGTAGAGTTCAATCGAGGTTGGAAAGGCGATACGGTTGTCTCGGCTGCTTCATCTGAGCTGCTATCGTTGAGAACAACTGGGTCTTGCTTGCGGCCACGAGTCTTGGTCGCAGATTTCTTGGGGGTTGCCTTTGCGCGAGTGCGAGGACGACCTTGGGGTTTCTTTTCCGGTGTAGGTTCTGGTTCAGTCGACTTCTCATTCTCAACATCGGCATCCTCGGTGCCTTGGCTTTCCTGTCTACGTGTACGCTTGCTGACCCTCTGCTCATCATCTTCTGCGTCTTCCTTTGCGATGCCAACACTTTGGTGGGTAGAAGGCTCTGATACTCGAGATCTCTTTCTGTTGGATCCGAGATGAGCAATGCGATGTGCATCTTGCTCTTGATCAATAACGTCGTTGTCCGAAGACGCGTCATTTGATGTGGTATTGTTCTTGGGTGGAGAGGTGGAGCGTGAATCCAATCGTGACTCGACTGGTGTAGGTGAAGGTGAGTGCGAATCTGGAGAGTTTGTTCTGGAAACGTTTGTGGGAGGTGAGGAAGCCTTTTGCGACTCCGTATTATCGTGGCCTTCGGTGGCAGATGTGATGAATGGATCGATGGACTCGGACTCGATTGAACGTTCGACGGACTCAGCCTTGATTTTCTTTCCCTTGCCGCGTGTAGGCTTTGGAATATCATCGAGTGATTTGAAACCGCCTGGACTGGCACCAGCTGCGCGTGTGCGGCGAGCTCCAACCATCTTGAAAGTTGTCAAGTGATGGCGCGACTCGCGATTATGTGAAGGTGACGACGTGCGACAATGCGAATTGAATCTATTTATCAACTTGAGATGATCGACGTGATCGAGGAACGGTATGCGGATCAAAATTCTTTGAATGTATTGAAGGTAAGATGAATTTTGAAGTTGTATGTGGTGGGTGGTCTGAAAAGTTGATGGGAACAAGTGGTCGGGAAGAAGCGCGAATAGGTGTAAAAAGATTCAGGAAGTGCTTACTAGGTCAGGCTAGCTTTGAAAAATCCAGTTTATTGTGCTAAAATTAGCTGCAATGATCGTTCAGTGAACCGTGCATTACTGATCTCACGTGATGATTAGGGCTGCCATTGTTGAATGGTTGAATGCGATCGGGGTATTCTTCAAGATTCCATCAATGAGATCTATCAATTGATTGTTTTATATCTTCACATCCCCCTCGCTGTCGTAACAATGCAAACAAATGAATGCCATACGACCGCCATTACCAGTACCACATGACTTGCAACACTAAACACCCGACTAGTCATCAATACGGATTAAAACACGACCGTACTCAGCTTGCTCCGGTCTCCTGAATTGCTAAATCAAGATCAAAACATGCAATTACTCCTTACACACCCTGCCAAGCGCCATCGTAGAGTCTACCTATCATCGTGAACACTTCTGTCATTACGTAACAAACAAGACCTTCTCGTTTCCCCACATTCAACACCGCGGCGGTCCGTAGCCTTCGCCCCGAGGCTAGCTTGAACTTTGTTCAGTGTGTTTTCTAGTTTCGAATGTGGCCTATATTTCAAGGCCATAACATTCACTCAAGTCGCAACCACTTCGTCCCTGGCAATAATACCCTTCCAATCTATCTACATCACCAAACACACTACGGGTGCCCACATCATCAAGTATCAAGCATCAAACCATACCTCCACGCACATAACACAGCCAAACACAACACAGATACCATGTCATATCATAATGTCGAATCATGAACCAAAACAGAATAAATTCGCTCACAAAATCATCGCCATCGCATGATTCGTATCGATCGCCCTTAAGCGAGGTACCCTACGCTATCTATGTTTCAAAAACTAAAAGTCCTTAGACAAATAGACAGACAGACGCAATCCACATTATCCATAATATAATTTACATGTCCGTCTTCATCCATTCTCCTCTTTCCCATTCATTCATCCCCTCTCCACCCTCTACATCCGCACAGTGGCAACCCCCGTGCATTAAATACCCCTTGCGCTCTGCCACATGAAAATGTCCCATTTTGGATATGAAAGGGTAAAACGAAAACAAGTAGCCGAAGAAAAAGAAAGTGAAAAACGCCAAGCAATGCACCGCTCATTAAGAACCAGATACTCAAGAAAGAAATCAAAAGTATTAGTAACATTTCAACTCATAAATATCCCTTTATCTTTTCCCTTCCTCTCCTCTTCCCATTCCCTCCATCTCTTCTCGTCCCCATCTCTCTCCATCTCACGACGCTTTCTTTGGCACTTTCATCAACGCACCTCCCAAATCCCCTGCCTCCGGATCGAGCAAGGAACTCATCGCTTTACTCAACTCTTTAAAATCCACCGGTTTAGTCACATAACTATTGAAGCCAGCCTGAACACACTTTTCCAGCACATCAGCCATTACATTTGCACTTAAAGCGATAATGGGCATTTTCGTGGTTGATCCTTGACTTTCCCATTCGCGAATTTCGCGACAGGTTTGATAGCCGTCCTTTCGGGGCATGTGAAGATCGCACTTTTGGGCGTGTTAGTTTATGGTGGGTTAAGAGATGGGAACTGATTTGCCATGATATGGTATAGTAGTGGGGAGGAAGGAAATACATACCAAGATCAAAGAATAAAATCCATGCGGTTTGCTGAATACTTTCTCTGTACATTCCATACCATCCATTGCTAATTCCACCGCAATTCCAACTTTACTCAAAAACTTCAAGAGAACTTTTTGATTGACCAAGTTGTCTTCTACTAACAGAACCTTAAGTCCCTTGTTCCCAAGGCGCTGACCCACGTCCAAATAATGTTGTTTCTGACTGGCGACTTGTTGCTGGGCACTCGAACGATTACGATCAGTACTTAAATCTCTCTCTTTATCAGGGTCGAAGATAACTGCAAATCTGGACGGTTTAACAGGTTTGTATATGAATGTAAGCCGATTATCTTTAGCCATTTGATCGTAGTCGTATGACTGAGCCATCTTGATGACTTCTTGTCTCTGTACAGGATCTGATAGGACAACAATTGAAGTCTGAGGCAACATCACCGATGCGATGAGTTTATCAATCAACTGTACTATTTCTTCCGCCGAGCCAAGATTCAAGACAATATGTGTAAAATTGACAGAGTCATCTCCGCTAATAAGAACTCTAGCCTCCTCGACACTTGCAAGTGGAGTTATTTGATAAGGAACATCTTTTGGTAAAGTGATTTCGATATGCTGTCTCGTCGCCTCGCGACTATGAGTTTGCGGACAAATGAGTAGGATCGAATACATAGGAGGTCGGAAATGCTTCAAGTCATGTGAGAATTCATTATCTAGACGAGCAGTATGTGACTCTGGGAGGGTCGAGGCAGTATTTGCAGGAGTCGACGAAGGTGTAGATTCAAGCAGCGGTGAAGGCGACGGGGAGTGCTTCTCGGGAAGCTCTAATTTCATGTTTTCTGGTGTACTTGATCGAGCGGCCTCGCCAAAATGAGACAGACTCTGATTGACAGAAGAAGCGGAAGATCTATCTGTGAAACGAGTTCGACCGGAGTAACTAGAGTTAGATGGTTCTGAGCTATTGGACGATAGTACAGCTGGCGAACCTGCACTTGATTCAGTCTTTGGACTCTCCATGAAGATACCAGGAGAATTCAACAGCCTGCTAACTAAGAGTGGGTTACTGGAAGCCTGCTTGGAAGCAATTTGTGATTTGATGATGTTGGGTGTCGATGATGCTGAAGTCACTTTGCTCAACTGAGGTGTTGTGAGTGGCTCTGGGTGATCATCTTCAGTGGGCAGTCCGAATTTTGCAGTAAAAGTGAAGGTAGATCCTTTACCAGGCACCGCAGTACCTTGCATCTTGCCATCATGTAACTGTACCAGTTGTCTCGAAATAACCAATCCTAAGCCACTTCCACCATGTTGTCTTGTGCTACTGCCATCAATTTGGCTGAAAGGCTTGAAGATGAGATCCGCCTCTTCCTTGGTGAATCCTCTTCCCGTGTCCACAATAGAGTACTCAAGCATTATTTCATTGACCAACGGCGGTGAATCAGCGTCCGTGTATACCCTGCATCTAGTAAACACTTCACCAACAGTTGTGAATTTGATTGCGTTGCCGATAACGTTGAGTAAAACTTGACGGATACGGAATTTATCTCCCTTCACCATTTCAGGCACATCGACGTCGACGATGTAATTAAGTTCCAGCCGTTTAGTGATAGCCATGGTAGAAACCATTTCATTGACTTCCTCGACTAGAGAACGTGTGTGGAACCACTCGTATGACAATTTCATCATACCTGCATCTACCTTGGAAAGATCCAGTATGTCGTTGATAATATTGAGTAAACTACTTGCACTGGATTGAATTGTATTCGTATAATCAAGCTGTTCGTCGTTGAGGGTGGTGTCTTGAAGAAAGCTTACCATCCCAGAAATGCCGATCAAAGGTGTCCTGATTTCGTGAGACATATTGCTCAGGAACTTGCCCTTAGATTCCATGGCCTCCTTAAGTTTCGTTTCCAGTAGTTTGTGATCATTAATATCCGTGCAAGCACCGAACCAGGAACCATCTCCACTTCCGAGGTTAATATTATCAACTTCCACACATCGTACCAGGTGCCAGCGATACTCTCCAGTCTTCGACCTCAAACGAACTTCAGTGGTGTAAGAAAGTCTCCCGTTACCATCTGTAGTGACCTTAATGACACCAGTTCTCGCCAACTCGGACAGATCTGCTGTGGCAAATTCATATACAGAACTGCTGCTTGAGCTATTGTTTCGCGACAAGGTTTGGTGAATTCCTTTCACGGTCTTTTCAGTCGGCGCTTCGGAAGGATCGGATGATTGGCCTGATTTACCACTCGAAGATGTATGAGATGGGTTCCTTGTCGGCTCGGCTGGTTTCTTTGGTCGAGTCGATGGAGTTGGCGGTCTTCCGATTGGAATTTGACACTTCGCAAGATCCTCTGGGTGCACGTAATCCATAAATCCAAGTCCCAAGGCATCATTGAAATCTTGTCCGGTATACGAAAGCCATTGCTCGTTTGCAAAGGTTACACCCTCATCTTCTGTTGCTGCAAAAATGATCTGAGGAATTAAATTTGCCAGTTGTCTGTGCTTAGCCTCAGATGCTTCTATTTCCTCTTGTCGTGCAGCTTTGACTTCTGCAATATGCTGGTCGTGAATATCCATATGAGAGCCGTACCATTGAACTATCACACCTCTTATATCTCGAGAGCCAACAGCACGAGTGTAGAACCAGCGGTAGTTTCCGTCAAAACGTTTGATACGCACCTGCATAGAGAATTGCTCACCCGTCTTTACTGCATGCGTCCAGGCTTTCAAATAATCCTCTCTTTCTTCAGGGTGAATACTGCTCCATGGATCTTGATACAACTCGGATACAGTTTGGCCGCGGTAGGTCAGATATCGACTGTTTACCCATACTATTTCTCCAGTCTGTGGCAATGCAACGAATACATGCGCAGGTAAAGAGTCCAACATCAAGCCTTTCAGTCGATCCGATGGTGGCGGCATATCTGTAGGTAAACTAGCATTTGATGACCCTTGGCGGGAAGGTTTGGGTACAGTAGGAGCTTTGATAGAAGAAGCCGATGTTGTCGGTAACGACTGAAAAGTGGCACCAAATTCGGCACCGTATGAGTGTAGCTGTGTGTGCTGACGTTCAGACTTACCAGCACCATAGGAAGCGCCTCTTATTGCCTGTCGCCTAGGTGAATCGTGGGTGTTTTGACGTGGAGGACTGGGTTCACGGTTGTCTGAAGTTTCATTTGTAGCCTCTTTAGACGATCTGTTGTTACGAATTTCTGGCCCGGATGTATTGGATGAAGGTTGTGAGCCTTCTACGTCAGCTTTGGTCTTGGTTGAATTATCACCACCGTCGAGTGAAGAAGTACTTTGTCCCAAAGGTCGATCATCAGCCTGATTTCGTGGTACCAACCGGGTCTCAGCGGGCGAAGTTTCTTTCGACGAGCGTCGAACACCCACCACGCTACTTCCTCCTGTATCCATGCGAGTTACACCCGGCCTCCTTGAGCTGAAGTATCCTTCATTTGAGATGTATCCGGGACTGTCGCCGCTGGATTTTCTATCGAGCGTGAATCCCACACTACCGGGATCCCAGGACGGCGTACCACTTGGGGATGCATTGGCACTTCGAGATACTCCAGAATAATCGCTCGGGCTTGTCATGCTTCCTCCCGAGTGTTGACGCATACCCTCCTCGGCCGGCGAGTAAGCCACATTCCCGCTTGCTGCCAAAGACTGATCATGAACTTGTCGACCTCCTGCAGCAATAGCACCAAATCCAGTAGTATGTGGGCGTTTTCGAGACAGACCAGCGACCTCCGTTTCGAGATTGGAATAATGACGACAAAGGGAGAATGAAGTGGCCATGTGTGGCGAGAGATGCTCTAGAGAGTGTCTAAGATTAGATGGATAAGGAATAACGGGGCTGAGAATTGAAAGAATTGCAATAGGGGCTCGCTTTTCCTTGATTGGTTCTGCCCCTTGTAACTTGGAAGAATCAGCGTATTTGGGTAACTGATCAACATTTTTACCACGACCTGCAGATTTTGATTCCATGGCAGCAGTATCTAAACGAAATGATTGTACTGGCTTTGAAAGTAAAGGATGGGTTAAAGGAATATGTAGAACGGTCCACGATCTATCGACTCCAATCGCCTCAACTTGTTGCATCTTAGAATAGTCCTGGGGTGTTTGATGTGGGTTGAATGTTTCTTCGTCTACAGTAGAATTCGCAAAGAAAGGATTGTCTGTTGTTTCCACTCTCACGGCCGGAGAAGGAGCCGGGGATTGTGACCATGGCGATGGTGGAGTTTGTTCGTATTCTTCATATCTTGGAAGTGGTAATGGAGGTGCTGCAGCATCTTGTGTGTTTTTGCCTTTTTCGCCTGATTGAAGGCGGAAACTGCGACTTGATCGTTTGTTGGGTTTGGTTCCAAAGATAGATGAAACTTGCCCTCCCACTTCTGTCGCCTTGCCCTTTTTCAGTCGCTCAGGTGAATCTGCTTTTGAACCTGATATTGATATGGTGCTCTCAGCCCCCCTTTCTGAATCCGCCGGGTTGTTCAAGTATGGATAATCTCTCGTTAATGCAATGACTCTTTCCTTCTCCAGAACTCTCAATACACCACTACTATCAATCAATGGATCAGCTTCATAATCTAAGGCTTGTAAAACCGAAAATACACGTCCTTGCACATCTCTGTTTGATTGCTCAACATCTTCCCAACTTGCAGTCGGTTTCTCGGCCTCAAATGCCATGTGGTCTTCTAGTGCCTGCAAACTGAGTTGCGCCTTTTGGAGTGTGCCTGTTCGTGGTGGTTGATCGGGTCGAGTAGAAACATAGCTTTTAGCGCGAGTGAGAGGGGAAGGTCGTGCGGTGAGATTTCTGGCAGTTTCGGGAAGGGATGCTGGGTCTCTCTTTGTTGCCTCATAGCTAGTGAATGAGTGTCTACTAGGAAGTCCAGGTCGGGTCATAATGGCTTCCGGTGGTGAGTCACCAGATCCGTATCCTTCAGAAGCTGAGGTCTCGAGCGTGTCGCCGCTGCTACTGGGAATAAAACTGCTACCTCGTGGCAAATAGGCCAGACTTAACTCATCCTCTTCTGCTGCATTAAAAGTTGCCTTTTGTCCCCAGGGAACATTTTCAATGTCTGTCGAATCTGCAGGCACAGAGAGCGTTACCCTGTCAGCCTTGTAGACATCTCTCATGATTTTTACCACCGTCGACCACCATGGATCAAGTCCAGGCTCGGCAGATAACATAAGACTAAGGTCATAGAGATTCGGTGTTTCAAAAACTGAATCGCGATTCGATAATTGTGAACCTGCTGGCTGAAAGTTGAGACCTGATACGGGGGTTATTGGCCCGGATAGAACATGATCGTGCGGTCCATCGTAAAAGGAACCACCGGCAAAATTTTCCGGATTTACAGTTGGTGAGAGTGCGGTAAAAGGGCGGTGGCCATTGTAGCTAAGTTGCCTTGGTGTTCGCATCGGTGGAAATGGATACGAAGGAGTTCTTGCATGTAATGCAGCTGGTGTTTCACCTCCCCTGATGGTCCTGACAGACTCGGTCGACGCTGTTTCCATACCAGATGGAATTGGACTAGCAAATGCTGCCTCTAATGATGGTGATATGGATTCTTCATGGATGGGGGATACTCGTGCTTTGAGACCAGCACTGCTTAGTGTCATTTTCCCTTGCAGCTCTTCTCTATCCTCCAATTGCTTGGCCAATCTCTCACGATGCTGATTCAATTGCATTTGCGCATTCATGGCTCGAAGCCGTTCCACCTCCTCAGCCGGGTCGTACAGCGGCATTGTCCCTGGGGGCAAGCTTAGCTTCCGACCGGGGGCAGGACTCCTGGACTCTCCTGTGTGCACATTTTCTGAATTTTGAAGACTCGAAGATCCAGCATCCTGAACCTCATTATCACTGGCCATTTCCACATCGCTGGATATTGAGGGTGCTTTTGCACCGGTAAGGATATCTGGCATCGAGTCCTTCGCCTTCGATGTTGATGAGCGTCTCTCTCTTAATCCATGATGCGTCGGTGATGATGACGAGTGTAGCTGAGTGGGTGAGTTGTCAGTCTTGTCGTTGCCACTGGATCGTCGCGACCCAGGGCGTTTCTTTGAAGTTGGTGAGGACGGTTTGTCAAGAGGAGCGACTGAAGGTGGCATGCCGTCCTCCCTTGAAGACCCTCTTGCAAACCTCTGGCGCTATTTCGACCCCAGACAAAATAATATTGCGATCGCTAGTGAAACCGCCGCAGCAAGATTCTTCATTCGTGGAGATTTGGGGTTGTTATTGTTGATTTGGGGTTTGGTCTTGATTACCTTAGCACTTTAGTTGTGTAGTGCAAAGTGAAAGGCTTTAGTCGGGAAATGACGTAGAGGGCAGCAGATCGTAAGGCAATCCGGCAGGCAAAAATAGACGACAATTGATAAATAACAAAATCAATACAAAGTTCAAAATGCAAAATTCAAATCAATCTGGAGGGATGTTTTTTTCTTTCCTCTCTCTATTATCCTGACTAAGACGTTGGATTCTTTGCAGAATTCAGGAAGAAATGAAAAATTAAGTGGAAGGGGGGAGGGGGGGAGGGGGGGAAATGAACAAAAAATCAGGGCAAAATCTATTTCGAGGATTTCTAGAAGGTTTGATGTATGGTGGTGGCACCCAAGGAAGATAGATTGAAAGGGCACAGATGGGATGAGATGGGACGAGATGAGATGAGATGAGACGCTTCTCCTCTGAGTGTATGCCTACTACTGCTTCTGTTGCTACTACGACCACTGCTACTAGGTACCATCCCTAGTAGGGCGATAGGTCTCTGTATGATGGATGTGCAAGGAATAGTGAAATAGTAGGGGTAAACCACAACCAGGCAATTGATTCGATTGGGCCAAATTCGTTTTTAACAAGTTGCACGGAAACAAGGTTGGATGAATGGATCATGGGTGTAGTATATAATATACGCAGCAGACTAACCTAACCTAATCCAACAGAACATATCGTGGGAGAGCGTGTTTGATTTGCATTTGCACGGCATCCCACCTGATTTCCATCACGTACTATACCCTCCGTATACCATAAATTACACGTTTGCCATCAAGCATCGCATCTGGACGATGTAAGGAAGAAGCTGGTCGGTCGGCGGTAGTTTGATGAGAAAGCGAGTAAGTGTACATGAGAGATGAGCTAAAGAAGATTTGATTTTCTGCGGAGTGTAGGATGTGAGATGTGAGATGTGCGACGCAGGTAGTCCATCATACAAGAATGAAGTGTCCATAATACTCTGTACTGCGCAGGACCAAGTTCACGTCTTCCTTCCTCTTCCCATGTCAACATTGGTTGGTTGGGGGTAGAGAGGGGGGACCTTTTTTTTTTCTTACAGCTGGTGCAGAGTGGTGCAGGAAAACCCACAAAATCCCTTGTACACGAGACCGTTGGAAAATGGAAACACAAGACGGGAACAGTGGGTACGTGGTGTGTAGGGTATTGCTTCTAGATGTTTTGAAGCGTCTTGCTAGCTTTGAGAGTGTGAAGACGGATTCAGAACTCAGACTTTCAGACTTTCGGGATCCAAGGCTCTCAGACGTTCGAAAGATGGGTGATGATTGGAGTCGACAGATTGGAATCGGAGGAATAGTTTGTGTACGGAGCTTGGTTTTATATTCTGAATAGAGGCTGGATGGCTAGAGAGGACTGGCTGACCCAGCATTCATCTAGCTGGAGCAATTTCATGCTTGTATTTGCGGAATTTTCATTCGCATAGTCAACTTACCAAGAACGATAAGAAGTATAGAAGTACATATGTGTGAGTGACGAAGAGTGGCTTTTATCGGCCGTTGAATACCTGCCATTATTCTTTTGATAGTGTGAAGACTACTCGGTAAGTGTGCTAATAGCTCACGTTGCTCATTCGATCTGCTACTCCATCACTACTGATTAACACCAGCGCACTCACACTTCATCAACCCCCCTGTGTTTCAAGTCTTCATAGCTCATCCGTAAGCAAGCACATAGGGTTTATCGAAAGAACAACATACATGTGCCAAGCATGCGTAGTGATGGCAACATGAATACTTCCTCCTCCCGACCGGGCACACCACACACATGCTAATCAATACATGGCGTGTCAATGACCGCTCGAGTGCGACCAAAGGGGGAAATCCGGCACGCACAAAAGAAAGAATCTGTCCCATTCATTATTATGGACGACGGATGGATGGATGGATGGATGGAAAAATGCATCCAAAATTCCATTCCACATTCGGCGATAACGAGAGCGGGTAGAGAAGTTTTTGTGGATCGTAAATTTCCACATGGCATGTTTTTCCATCACACGCTTCGCATTTCTACAGAGATATCCCTTGGAAGAGCCTCATAGGGCCGTGGCACGAAGAGGGAGTTATGGGCTAGCCGACGACTAGTGACCTACTGGTATGGTACCGGGAAGTACTGTAGTTGTCGCCGAGTTGGTATTGTGTAAGGGATATTAGATGTGACATTGCAATGATCTGGTGCAGATTCCCTCCTTGTGTTGTGATCACTCTTTGGGGGAGAGCATCGCAGCATCGCGCGTCGAACCAAGAAACTGCTGCTTTTGCTTTTGCTTTTGCTTTTGCTTTTGGTGTGAGTAATCATCAAACATACTGGGTATGACGGAATGTTCATACAGCTCACGACCTGGATGTTTTCATGCACAAAGCGATCCGTCATAGTGGCAGCATAGACAGAAGCGTGTAGACAGATATTCTATCATTTCAAGGTACAGCTAGATCGATGACTGTTGGCAAATGGTAAGCATACAATACAGCAACAATATAATCCAAACGACAATGCCATCAATTCATATATATACACATAGCATACCTCCACGCACATCCACACACACATACATTCACAACCAAGAGAAGAAAAAAATCAAAAATGGCAAAGGGGGAAAAACACACGGAAGGGATCTCTCCCATTTACGCCAATGATATATTTCCAAATCCCAAAAAGGACCCTGAAAAAGAAACTCTGACGAAAGAAGCTGCATGATGACTTCATATGTCTTACCCTGCTGCATCTGTTGACCAATGATCTTGCTTCCTGCGTACGCTCCCCTGAAAATGGGCGGAGTGTCATAAAGTTGTATCATGGCATTAACATAAGGCATTGACACAAGGCATCAACACAAGTAAGGCATTGGACAGTCAGCAAAAAAGGTCGGAGGCAGGGCAAGGAAAGCAAGGTAAGGGTGAATTGGATGGTTATGCACTTGTGCTCGAGTCGTATATAGAGAAGTGTAAGGAAATGGCCGGAGCATGTTAATACGAAGCGACCATTTTCCTGCACAGAATTGGCCGTCTCATCTGGTGTTATGAATACATCTATCTATCTTGCCTCTTGCCTACCACAGAAGCAGTAGTATTGAATCATCACGAAAACAGTAAGCTAAGCCTTCGCCCGCCCACCAGAAAGGAAGCGTCAACCCATCAGCACCCCTCCCAAGTGTCAATCCTCTGGAAAAGGAAAGGAATTTCCAGATCTTTTCCCCCTTCCAGATTGCTCAGGGGTTTTCGATGAACGTTCCAATTTCACAAAGGGAAAGCAAATCGATCGCTTGTGCCATCTCCATAGTAAGCCGATTCGTTGATTGATTGATTGATTGATTGATTGATTGCCAGGTTCCAATTCGGGGAAAGGAAGAACGCACGCACGCACGCCCCGTAGGAAAGAAAGCACAAATGATGAGGCTGTCGCCAATTCCATTGCGTCAAGGTCTTCCTTGGGAACCCGCGAATACTCGTACGATGGTGCACACACTGCGCGCCAAGTATAGGAAGCCATCAATCCCGAGTGAATGCCGTGTAATTAAGTTGGGAGGCGCGTCGTAGGCTGATTGTCCGTGAGAACGCTGTAGCCGCAGGGAAGGAACAAGATACGGTGTGTATGGGTGGTGTGGTGTGTGTATATATTTAGATGAACCGATAGAATTGTCTCACCCCAAAAGAAAACACATGCTTTCGGGGATTTGACGATTGCGATGCGATGTGATGCGATGCGATGGGATGGGATGGGATGGGATGGGATGAACGTTGTCAAGGTTCCGATGAAGATTACTTGCTCGGTCGGGGTCACGGGATGGCTCAAAAGGACCATCAGTGATAAGGATACACGATTGGAGTCAACATCAACATCAACATCAACATCAACATCAACACCAACTTCATTTCCCATTTCTTCCGTCTACGGACTCCCGTAATTACTACAATGTCGGAAGCTTTCCTGTTGTCGGAGTTAGTCGGCTTTGCGAATTGCCGGCCATGGTTCACCAAGCAAGAGCTAAGAATGATCTTGATAGAGTTTTGTCTGTGTCGGTGAGAAGGTTTCTCAATTCTACAATCACCGGCGAACCGTGAATGAGATTTGATTGATGATTCCTTACCTTATTATTCCATCCAGATCAAGCATTGGACGACATGTTTTGCCAAGGGTTCGTTCGGATCTATCCCCCGGCTCTTCCTTTCCTAATTTAGCTGTTTCAAGGTCCCGATAAGGAAAGAAGCTCTCCCCGCTTTCTGGTGTTCTGCATTGATTCCCCTTCCCCTTCCCCTTCCCCAGCCATTCCATATCGTAAACGCCCTCTATAACAATCAGCATTGAGCATCCGGCCTTGTGTTCAACCTTCTCACTTCTTCTCTTTTGCACAATTTTGAATCTTTTAGGGGGTTTGTTATTCATCGTCACAATCTCCGACGATCTGGCGCGCAGGCAAAAGAAGTCCGCTGCTGCAAGACCAACATCTTATCTGCAACGTCTTCCTCATTCCACGCCTCCATCTGCATCAACGCTGATCACAAAAATACGAGCCAAAACGAAAGCCGAGAACACTTTTGCAAATTTTGTTGTTCCCCTGGCTGGGCTTTTAACCGCGGTGTCGACGCGTCTATACGATATGGGTGCTTCTACCAAGAAGCCGCATGCACAAGGGCATGTTGGCGTAGCAGAACGAGTATTAAACATGTGCTCCTCGTCCCCGAGACAAGTGAGCGATGAGGATTCGGAAGAGGCGCCGCTTCTTCGAAAAGAAGCCAGTGGTTCCGAGCACTCATCTGATTCCACTTCGGACTCTTGGAAAGCCAAAAGTCAGAAGGCGAAATTGAGATGGTTTGTTCATAGCACTTTGGGGGTTGTGGGAGTTTTGTTGGTAACGATTGTGATTGTTACCGCTTCTCTGTTCTTCACCGGTATGGATATCTATTTTCCTCACGCACCATTACATTGCCCCCATCCAGCCCTATAATTCAAGAATACCCTCGGCTCTACCTTCTTATAGGAGTATGTCTAGATGAAACGCGATCACTGACTTTTATATCCACGCTTAGTTCGCTCGCCTCAAAAGCAAGTCCTTCAGCAAAGCACATGCGACTCCGCAGCATGCGTTCACGCCGCTTCCGAAATTCTAAACAACCTTTCTCCCAAATATACAGAGCTTGATGCGTGTTCGAATTTCGAAGAACTAGTCTGTGGTGGATGGAGAGATCATCATGATCTGAGACCCGATCAAGGTGATGCCTTTACAGGAACAATCATGAGTGAGAATTCACAAACTTTGTTGAGGCACATACTTGAAGGAGATTATCCCAAAGAATCTAAAGTGAGCATTTTCCAGCATCAGCCATATAACGTAACTAATTTTGTGACAGCACTCGAGCTTCTCTCCCGCCATGTTATCATCATCTCCCGCTTCAGTGGACGAAGAGAATTTTGATAAGCTCAAGGCAGGCTACAATGCATGCATGAATGAAACCAAGATTAAGACTGTTGGCATCACTCCTTTACAAGAAATAACGAAGCAATTGACCGATATGTTTTCGGTTAAAGGCGACAAGCACTTGCTCATGAAGTCAGAGGACCATAGTAGTCTTACAGACACTATAGAATACATGGCTAAATTGGGATCTTCGGCACTTATATCATCTGGCACCGGACCTGATGACAAAGACCCCGACACCGTCATCGTCCAGGTAGCACCTCCTTATAGAATCGGTCTCCCATCTAAAGAGTATTACGATAATGAAAAGGTAGTAAACGATTATACTCAGACTATTGCACAAGTCATCCCCAAGTTTCTACCAGAGCATCAAAACAGCAAGGGTCTTCATCGTGACAGCATTGCTGCACAAGACAAAGCAGCAGACCTTGCCCGTGATGTAGTTGCTCTCGAGAAGAAATTAGCTGCTGCCTCTCCAAACAATGAAGACAGGGACGACGTTACAAAAACTTACAACCCAATGTCACTTCAAGAGGCTGACAAACTGACTCCACAAATTCATCTCTCCAAAATCATTCATAGTTTGATTCCTGCAGATGTTCATCTTGATCGATTGATCATTGCATCGCCAAGTTACATGCACGCATTAGCAGACGTACTAAATACTACTCCAAAGGAAACATTACAAACATACTTCGTATGGAAGCTCATTCAGACATTCTACACAGAGATTGAAGCAGATGAGCTAAAACCTTATCGAAAATTTATCAATGAGCTTCAAGGGAAGGATGCGGATTCTCAACCAGAACGATGGAGAACTTGCGTGTCACATGTCGATGATGGACTCGGTTGGATTTTGAGTCGATTCTTCGTAGAGAAGGCCTTTTCTGCTGATGCCAAGGACTTTGGAGATCAAATTGTCTCTGATATCAAAGAGATGTTTATTGAGAAACTCAAGGCAACTACATGGATGGATGATAGTGTCATTGATTTGGGCATTGAGAAAGTACACAAGATCGTTCAGAAGATCGGATATCCTACACAGGTATGTTTAATGTCTAAAACGAGAAAAGAATTTATGTACTGATCAATGAAATAGAGCCCCGATATTATGGATCCGGAGAACCTTCGCAGTTACTACCAATCTGTTCAGGTATCGCAATCGGCTTATTTCAAAAACTCCTTGAATATGAGACGATTTGATATTGCGCGTGAATGGTCAAGTCTGGGAAAGCCAGTTGATAGGAATGAATGGGGTATGACGGTACCAACAGTGAATGCTTATTATAACCCACCTGGAAACGAAATTGTTTTCCCAGCCGGTATAATGCAATTCCCAGTCTTCGATGTAGCCGTTCCTCAATATCTGAGTTACGGTGCTTTTGGTGCTGTTTCCGGACACGAATTATCTCATGCATTTGATTCTACAGGTCGTCATTATGATCAAAATGGCAACTATACTGATTGGTGGACACCATCTACAGTAGCTGCATTCAAAGAGCGTGCACAATGTTTCATTGACCAATACAGTAATTACAGCATTCCCGGTCCAGATGACAAACCTCTTTACGTCAATGGCAAACTCACCTTGGGTGAAAACATCGCAGATGCTGGAGGACTTTCTGCCTCTTTCGCTGCATGGAAGAAACGTCAAGGGGAGA
Organism: Botrytis pseudocinerea; assembly: GCA_019395245.1. NCBI lineage: Eukaryota > Fungi > Ascomycota > Leotiomycetes > Helotiales > Sclerotiniaceae > Botrytis > Botrytis pseudocinerea. The sequence continues at coordinate 3,670 of JAHXJK010000003.1, read as the reverse complement.
GTAATGAGAAGAATCAAAATCTTCCAGGATTATCGGAGCATTTCTCGCAAGATCAATTGTTCTTTGTTAGTTATGCTAACTGGTGGTGCGGAAAGACTACTAAGGAAACGGCAATTAATAGACTCTATACCGATCCACATGCACCAAAGTGGGCAAGAGTATTGGGTACAATGGCTAATAGTCGAGAGTTTAAGGAGGCTTTTAGTTGCAAGGAGAAGGAACCAGTATGTAAGTTGTGGTAGGGGAATTTGGGAGTAAGGCTTTTGATGGGATGATTGAAATGGGTGTTGGGTTGTAGGAGTTGCATTATGGAATTGGATGGACAAATTGTATATTGGTATATGTGTATGGTTATGAGTATGGGTACGGGGGATATGATTCGATTGGAATGGAAACAGGATTGGGATAGGTAACAGAGAGGGGTAAGGCCATTGGATGAGGATTGCACATGTATGAATATATTATATGCACAGAAACTGAGTTTATTATTGTTCATTATTGTGATGTTTATTTTTGTGAATGTGTTAGTAGAGATTTGTTGTATTGGCAGTGATAGGTAGGTAGGGGGTAGGTATCAATACTGAAGAGATCCAAAGTAGAAAAGAAGTATGATGTTTTGTTTTGAGTTGGTTGTTGGTATTGGTATTGGTGATGGTTGTAATCCGACTGTTGTATGCGGTATAGTATTAGGGGCTATGCATCAAGGGGGTATATACTAGGGGGGTATGGATTAGGACTATCATTCAAGTTTATGGATAACAGTCAAGTTAGTTGGTTAACAGTCAAGTTGATGCGATGAGTATATTGTACTTTGCGTTTGATATTCTGAATTTGGAATTTGAAATGTGATATAAGTATTCTTTCTTATTGCTTGTTGATTGCTTGTTGCTTGTTGGTATTGGTATTGGTATTGGTATTATGTCTTTGAGGGAGAAGAGAGAGAAGAGAGAGAAGAGTCGTGAGAGCTTTGTATAAAATTATTGTATTCAGCAACTTACTAATGTAATATCTAATATCGTATTATTAGAGACTGACTTGTAATACAATAATCGAATACGTGATTTTGAGAAATCATATTGCTACAGAGAGAATGATTTGAGTTATTAAATTCCTGATTTGATCTGAGATTAAGATTTATTTCCGATACATCTGCTTTCAAAATACAATTTATGATCCATTCGCTACCCAAACACCATCCCAAAGCCAAAACCCCCCAAAAACATCATTGTCGTATACTCGTGCATGTTATATCATGACAACGCAAAATCACAATACATACTCTCTTGTCTCCACGTCGACGAAAGCTCCCACATCATTTGAGAGCATCATGTCCATTCCTTGCTAAACTAGACGCATATTCCTCCATCAGATTACTTCAATATCTAGAAGATCCCAAACCAAATTTCTGTTTCTTGATTCGTGGAATGATTCCAATTAAGAGTAATACAGCACAAACAATAACTGCCCAACTCTTAATATGCAATGCGTTCACATTAAAAGGTGTCCATGTCGCCGCGGCGATTGTAGCGAGCATTAGGAGAAGAACGAGGTATCCACTCAATCGATGATATTTATAGATGGATTTTGCGGTTGAAATATCGCCATATAGAGAGGGAGTAAAGTATTGAGTGAAGCCGACTAGAGATTGAATTAGGAGGAGTATATAAGTGATCAGACCAACTAAAATCATTAGTATTATTTCAAGAAGCAAGATCTGATTAGAAATACATACGAATAGCATGAGCTGATTCAAAATGCGTTCCATTGTGTGCGAATTTGTTGACTTCGATAACGACAAGACCGGCGATTAGGAGACTACTAGATAATGCATTTATTCCTGCATGTGCAATGGTACCCTGACGTTTCTGTGTAGCGGTATGTGTAGGTTGTAGAATGAGAATTCCTTGGGTAAGAACCAAGAGGGCGGCAGAATTCAGGAGAGGATGTGCTGAGAAGAGTATCAATGGGGAGAGAAGTATGCTAGCCCAGATATGAGCTACGAGGAGGATAAGGCCGACTTGAGTGATAATTGCTGTACCTATTTGAGAATTCGTGTTAGTTATCGCTATGTGTTGAATTGGATGTTGTGAAGGGTTAAATACCAAGTACGAGATTCCAAAGCAGTGGACGACCTTCTTGTTGTGATGCATCGCCGGCTCTTCCGATCAAAGGCTCGTCTTCTCCATAACCAGCTTCGTAAGGATCTTGAAGTTCTCCTGAAGCTACTCGAGGATTTTGTGGGACTCCAGTTGCGGATGCCATATTGTTAATATTTTGGATTAGAATGGTTGTTCTCAAATGCTCGATGTGTGTGTTTCGGACTGAGATTGAGAGAGATAGAGAATGAAAACAAATGAGCGATGATCTCGTAAGATGTTTGTCCTACCTATATGAGTACCTGGTGCTCATCAGATCCAAGGCAGCGTCAAATAATAAACATTACATGGATTCAGATCGTCAATTGTTTGTACTACGATTAAAAGTAGTATCATGGCGTCAATGAATCCGCATTGCGGGGAGGGAGAACCAATCATTGAGCTTGGTTCTGTAAGCACTTTCTATGTTAAGATATGGAGACGTTCATCACGAAGTCCGGTGGCATATTGCGCAATGACGATTGCTCTGGCGGTAGCTGTTATTGATATACGAGGAAAGAGTAAAAAGGAGAGAGTAAAAAGGAAAGAGTAAAAAGGAAAGAGTAAAAAGGAAAAAGGAAAGAGTCAAGAGTAAAAAGGAAAAAGTAAAAAGCAAAAAGGAAGAGTCAAGAGAAAGAGTAAAGAAGGGGAAATACCAGAATGCTCTCTATACATACTATATATACACGCATGTATTATATCTTCAATCTATCAACCTGCCCCCTAGTAGGCGTGGAGTGAAGCGAGGCCAGGTGAAATGCAATACAATCAGCTGCAGAAGGCCAAAATGATATACTACAAGTAGGTACACCAGGCCGTAGAATCCTGGAGCTGAACATGACAATCTAGAATAGAGTATCATTCAGTATCAGCCCTCGAAACAATGACTCTGACTCTCATCGTCCAAAGTTCCCAAGCTGACAGTCCGAGGGGAAGAGTACGGTTGTCCATCCATATATCTGGTGAACATCATCAGATAAATTCTCACAGTTACTCTCTTCTCTTGTCTTCTTTTCAAATGAAAGAATATCAAGGCACGTGTAGCTGAAGATTCAAGATGGATAAATGTTCTTGCTTGATAGCGGGGCACGGGGCTTATCGGAGGACTTATCGGAGGACACCGATATAGGACAATAGTATTATTACTCGATGGAAATTGTAAATTCCAATATCATTCAAAACTCTCTTTGCTCTAATTTTCCTCTTCTTCTTGCTCTTTCCTTCTTCCTCTTCTCTGTCCTCTACTGCAGATTTCTTCTCTGATATTCCCCGTCGCAAAATCTTTTCTCCAATACCCAATTCAAGATGACTTTCGAAACCGAATACAAGACGGAAGATGTTGCTGCAACTTTGGTGGCATCGGATGAGATTGACACTACTTTCCGCTCATCATGTATTGGTAAGTGGTACTTTATTTTGTGTCGTGTGGCTTGAAACATGAACGGCTCGAGGTTTCACTGGTCGTAAGTTACTTGCGGATAGAGGCATAGAACACAGGAGAAAACTCTTGGTTCTTCCTGTGAATGCATCTACAC